>JAMQGT020008663.1:0-44877 GCA_024447675.2 Pterophyllum scalare | reverse complement strand
AAATAAATAAATAAATTCAGTTCAAGTATTGCATTTCTTTCTGGAATAAAAAAAAAGTGCTTTCAAACCTGTGCTGATGTTTCTGCTGTTCAGGTCACAGAGGACGACGTCCTGGATGTCTTGGAAGCGGTTCTGCAGTCCCACATGTCATCCCCGTCAACGCGAGGCTTCGCTCTCACCGCCACGATGAAACTCAGCACACGCATCACTGAGAATGTGGAGTAAGAAACTCTTGTGTCGCACAAAGAAAACAGCAAAACAGTGAGCGTGTTCCTGTGAGTTCCCTAACTGCTTCTCTTTCCCTCCATAACTCCCCCGGCAGTCGAATCAGAAGCATCGTCAGCATCTACGGCAGCTGTATAGATGTGGAGCTCCAGCAGAGGGCAGTTGAATACAATGCTCTCTTCAAAAAATATGACCACATGAGGTACTCAACAGAATGGTTAGGTCAATGTTTTCTAGTATTTGTATGCAGTGTTTTTGTGTTTCTTTCCAAGAAAATGAGGCGTAGAGGCTTTTTTGGCCTCTTATATGTTCTCATTATAACCATTAAGGAATTTACTAACTAAAAATACATTTTTCTGGCTGAAAGAGCTGAGACGGTCCTTCTTTCCATAGGGCAGCAGTGCTGGAGAGGATGCCTGTGATTGAAAAGAACTCTCAGGGTCACACCAACGGGGAATCGACAGGGGAGACGACCAAGGAGAATCCAGCAGTCAAAGTCAAACAGGCAGAACCACAGCAGGCTGCTAACCAGGTACAGGATGATGACACAAACATCAGTCAGGGCCTCTCGAATAGATGTACCAATTCTGGTGTCTGGGTCTGACCTCTTTTTTTTTTTTTTGGTGATAAGCAGATATTTTTAAGGTTTGATGCATTTTTCAGTGTTGTTTTATAAACACATTCCAGTGTTAAAGTACAGTTAATACCTGTGATACAGTCGGCTTTACTTTAAACATGTTAGTGTGTTATTCTGTAATGGGCTGTGCATCAAAAATATTGGTCTCATTAATTCAGGGAAACTTTATCAACAGTCAGTGATATTTTATTACTTTTTCCCTGCCTGTTTTATTATGTGAATCAAATTCTGTTGAAGGTAAACCAAGTTGCAAAAGGATTTAAAAAGGGGGGGGGTCCAGTTTCATGTTTATCACAGTACTTTGTAGACTTTTCAAGATATTTTTAGATAAAGTTTATTCTGTTGAGTTGTCGTTCATATATGGATGCACTGGAATAGCATGCAGTCAGCTGGATTATCACCTCCAATCTGTGGTTTTCCTCAGGTGTGTGATCTCTTGGACCTGCTGGGTGGCTCTGAGCCGCCTCTGCAGTCCAGCCCAGCGTTGGGCAGCACAGCACCTCCTCTGCCCGTCAGCACAGCCGGCACTGCTGGAGGAGACCTCCTGGATCTGCTGGGAGGGTTAGAGCCCACTGCCATTATGCCAGGTCTGACCTTTTGATATGCACTCAAAAAACTGCAGAAGCAGGAAACTGAATGATTTTGGATTCACAGCTATAGAATGCGTTTGAATCAGGTCTCTGGATAATGGCACAATAATAGGAGAAACCAGGTGGATCATGTTGAACTCAAGTTTGCCCTTTAAAGGACTGTTTTGTTGTCTATGTTTTCTGTAGCTCCCACAGTGAGTGTGTATGAGAAAGACGGCGTGACTATAACACTAAGTTGTGAGAAACAATCCGATTCAGGCCTGAGCATCACACTCACGGCCTCCAACTCCACTGACTCAGACATCAGAGGCTTCACCCTGCAGGCTGCAGTGCCCAAGGTTTGTATCAGTGCTCGCAATAAAATCCTGTTAATCAGACACTGATGAATGATTAAACTGCTGCTCAAGAGTCACTGCCTCCCCACATTTGACCAGTATGTGTAGCATATAGCAGGACTGTAGGTGCTGTTGTGGAAATACTGTTTCTGGGGCTTTGAGATTTGAAGTGTACAGATTGTTTTGTAAAACCTTTGGGTTCAGGACCTCTGCATTTCTAATAATCCTGCCTACAGTCCTGCTGGTAGGTGTGACTTTTAGTCCCGTTACATCTCATTGGTAAACATCAGTGCAGCAAATGGATTTGAACAACTTGTGTGGGTTTGAGCGCTTTCAACTTCAAAGCTTCATTTGATCCTCCTTCCAGAGTGTCCAGTTACACATGAAGGCCCCCAGCGGGGACTCTCTTCCTGCAAGAGGCGGAGCTAAAGTGACCCAGATGGTGGTCCTCAACAACCCAAATAAGGTGGTGCAAACACACACACACGCGCAATTAATGCTGGCATTCACACACTCTTTAGAAATTATGTGAAAAAGTAAGTACAAAGAAACTGTTGGCTTTTTTTGACAAACCTCTTTGAAACTGTGCATTTTGTGAAGCTGTTTAATTAGTTATTCAACAGAATATCCAGATATAATATTCATCTGTGTACAAAGTAAGTACACCATTGGCATCAGAAGCTAGTACTGTGCCCTTTAGCAGACATAACTTCTTGTAAGCGATTGGTGCACTGGTCTCTTAAATTTTTGCTCTCTCTCCCATGTTATATTCCTTCAGCTACAAAATGTTTGTGGGTTTGTACTGCCTGCTTCAACTCACTTAACATTTCAACGTGATTCAAATTTGAATTTCTTATCTTGCCTAGACTGCTCCATTCCTTCTTCCTGAGTCTTTAGTGAATTTGCCAGTGTGCTTGGGCTCATCATGTTGTTTTAACGGCCCACTCTTCATTCAACAGCTTTTGGACAGATAGGTTCACATTTGCTTTAAGCAGCCTTTCACGTCTAACCCTTCTTGGCTTCCAGTCAGATGAGCTTATGCGTGTTTGGTGGACACTGTGTTGGTGCACGGTGGTCAGCACCATCACCTCACCATAAAACCCCTCCTGGGTTCAAATTCACTGGTCACCTGGGGCCTCTCTGTGTGGGCTTCCTCCCACAGTCTGAAGACATGACATTAGGTTAATTGGTGATTCTAAATTGGTTGTGTGTGTGCATGTGAGTGTGAATGGTTGTCTGTCTCTCTATGTTGGCCCTGCAACAGATTGGCAGCCTGTCCAGGGTGTACCCTGCCTCTCACCCTATGACAGCTGAGATAGGCTCCAGCCTCCTGTGACCCTAAATTGGATAAGCAGAAGAAAATGTATGGCTGGACCCTTTCACATAATGAATCAATGTGTACGAGAAGACAGGGACCAGAAACTCTTACCTTTCCACCACCCTGTTTCAGGGTTTTCTCCTGAAAAGCTCTCTTTGCTCTGAGCCCCAGACATCCATCTTTATCTTTTGTGTCCAGAGCACATTATTCCAAAAGGCCTGGTCTTTGTATGTTCATGGGCAGTCTGAAGGTTTTCCTTTAATGAAAAGCAAAGACTTTTTCTTGCCGTGTCTTCTCTCCATATTACATTTTAATTCAACTGTTTCAAGAGTCACCTGCAGAACCTCTGAAGAATTTCTCAGACCTCTTTTTGTATCAAACAGTCTGCTCCTGAACAAATTCACTAAAATCTACGCCACATGTACATGATTTTCCTCAAAGTGGTGGGATTTATTTCAAATAATCTTTTTAAGTCCTATATTCAAACTCACTTTAATAACAAAGAGAAGACCAGAGCCTACATGTCATGTTAAAATAAAGATTTCACCTGTGACCTCCTAAAGAAGAACTAAATGCTGGCACCTAATCTGGAACATTCAGGCACAGTCAGTGATTTTTGAGGGGTGATAAATGCAGGAGTGACAGGAGTGTTTATCTAAATCATAAAAGTGTCGACAAAAATATATTTTTATATCAGCTTTATCTTTAGGTAATTTTAAGAGATTAAAATGTTTGCCAAATTATGTCAAAAAGCCAACAGTTTCCATGGATTGTGCTGCATGACTGTATCTGCAATCTGATTGGCTGTGTGCCTAACAGATTTTCGGTGTGGAAATGCTAAAATAGATGGGACCTGTGTCAGGCTGTTTGTATTCTAATCAGAGGTGGTGCAGTGCTCAGTGCTGTGCATCTTAAGTCCTTCTTCTCCTTTCAGGTCAATCTGAAAATGAGGCTTCGCATCTCTTACACCAGCCAAGGATCAGCTGTTCAGGATACGGTCCAGGTCGACTCCTTCCCCGGACTCGGTCACTGATGTCAGCCAGTCAGTCCAACAGGACTGTGAAACCACTCTGTGGATGATTCAGCAGGTGTTGCCTGTCTGACGCAGCCTTTCTATTGTCACACCCTACACACTGCTGGTCCTCAGATAGCTTGATCTGTTGTTTCTATGTCTAAGAAACACTGTTCTCTCAGAAGAAACCACAGCCTCGTTCATGGAGTTGCATCTATCCATTCCTCGTGAATGGAGACATTAACACGATTAATGGAGTGGACTCTGGAATATGCAGGTATAATGTGGAAAAACATACGTTTTTGAAGGAGGGTTGTATTAACAACTGTCCATTAGTGATCATTCAGGGTTTTTTGTTTACAAGCTGTTAAGGCTGATTGTATTCAGTGTTTCACTCCACAATAATGTAAACTTTCAGGGGCTTCTGTCAGTCAGCCACCAGATCAATTCCACCCACCCAGCAGTTCATGCATGCGTTTAATACATTTGTCTTTACACTGTTTGAGAGGAGGCAAACACTAATTAATGAGCTACTACAACTAATTTATTGTATCCAAAACACATCCATTTTATTAGGAAACAAAAAAATGAAATTTGGATGAAAGGAATATTTAAACACCTAATGTGCTGCACTCATTTGTCTTATGTAAATCCCTTGCTTCCCCCCTTTATTCACCTGAACAGCAGTGTCCGTGTCCTGAACCATTCCTGTGCCTTTCATCCTCTTAAAATTTAAAAATTTAGCTTTGGAGGCCAAGATTATTTAACTCTTGTTTTCTTTAATCACTCCCATACAAGGAAAAGTTGTTTTTCCTGACTGCTATCCCTTGTCTGTTTACCTAAATGAGTTATTTTCTGATGCAAATATATAGTGATGCAAGAACGAGCATGATGCTGTCTATAAAATGTATATTTTGGATATTCAAAGTATAAGCACAAGAGTTTTATGACTGTAAACAAAGCCAGCATACGACCCTGTTCATTTGATAATGCATCGTAACCTCTTTTAAAACCACTCTGTGTACTGGATGTCAGCGACGGTGCTCTACATGGATTTCACTGGAGTCCTAACCAGACTGTTTCATATCACCAAGTTAGCTAAATTATAGTGACAGAAGGAATCATTGTTTGGATTGTCTTTGAATCTTAAACCTTATGTCATTTTCTAATTAAAGAAAAAGTTTTCAGAATCCTCAGTCGTGACTTGATTTTGGTGTCTGTGTGTGTTAGAGGACAACCCTCGGATCAACTTCAGCATTTATTCACAAGCAAAAAGACCAGAGTGTTAAACTGTCTCTGTACAGGTGCCTGTATTAACTGGTCAAACTCAGAAAGCCAGTTTGGGTTCTCAAAAACATGTACAAACGAATTAGAACGTCCTTTTTTTTCTTAAATGTTTACAGTTGATTTTTTTTCTCTTTTCCATCAGCCTGGGAGCGTACGATTTCAGATTTCTGTGCTGTAACATGGTTAGACGGTGACAGACACCTAAAGTGTTGGCACTCAGCCGGCTCCCCATGCCAACAGCGACTTATGAGGAGGAGGAGAGGGGTAAGCAGCAACTGTGGTGCGTCGATCCTCCTCTTAGCGCCAACACGAGGTGCAGCACTGAGCCTCCCTGGATCTTGTAGTCTGCTGCTGTCTTCTCGTCATTCCTGACATCCATAAGACACAGAGGAGAAGATAAGAGTCTAAAGGAGTACACCTCAAGATCACACACCAACAGCTGCAGAGTGAAATAACTCACATCTGTTTTCCGCTGTAGATGAGTCTCTGTTGCTGCGGTGGGATCCCTTCTTTCTCTTCCACCCTCTCTTTAATTCGCTCCACCTTTATTTGAGCAACAATTAAGCATTAAGACAAAGCCTTGCAGCTGCATTTAACAATGAAAACATATCACAAGTTACCTTGTCTGTGGGCTCAATGTCGATCTCAATTTCTTTTCCAGTGAGAGTCTGAAGCATAAAAGAAATGTCACAATCTGATGGACAAGCACAAGGAGGCTTTCATCAAGGATTTTCCCAGTTTCAAGCCAACCTCAGAGAGGAATTTCAGTTCCAAAACTTCTGGAAATAAACACCGTCATATATCTGATTCTGGTCTAAGTAAATATTTAGGCAATTCAAGACCATTTAGATGCTAAATTTGATGTAATTTTACCAGAAGACGCGAGCTCTGGCTGGATCCAGCTGTGTTAATGAAAAGGATACCTGTGGTGACTAATACATCAGCTGGTAATTATTATTACTAATTATCTTCGCTAAAATTTTTAGACAAACGTCGCAATTACACAGTCACGTCGTGTGTCGTCTGTAGAGCATACCCCCCCCCCATCCCCATATAGCCATCTTACAACGACTCTAATTCAGCGAAAAGCAGCATTTGTCCTTTTTGCTTTGTCACAAATTGTTCAGTGGCTTCAGTGTAACACCGGCTAACCTGCTTTAAGCCATGTTAGCAACCACGGGTATTAACCAGAGTAAAAAAAAAAGGAAGTCATCGGAGTAACAGTAGTTTCTCTTGAATCGGTAGGTACTTAAACGGCTTTATTACACAGCATGTCCCGGATAAGTTCAGCCCCGGGCCCTGAAATAAATGAGCGAACCGGGTCCGTGATATTAGCGGGACACCGAGCAGCAGAGACGGGGCTGAGCAACCCCGGTGGAGCCTGAGCCAGAATTTAAAAAACTAGTGTTCTTACCTTGACTTTGATCAACATGCTGACTAAAGAATATTATACTAGCAAATTATATGAACTGCTTAACGAACGAAACAGCAAATTGCCGAATAACAACCCGCTTCTCCTGCTAACCTGCCTTTACTTCCTGTGTCACAGGCTAACATTCCGGACATGACAAACATATCAGCCTTATCGTTCCGCTCTGAAGTGTAACTTTGATAACAAATCGGTGATTTCCACACATCTTTGGCAAAGTCGCAGCAGACTATATGCGAACCTAAGTATGTGCTTAACTAACCTTAGCGATGTAATAAAACAGCTCTGAAATCTACCCATATATGAAAATGCAAATTCTGTTGGCAGCAAAATAAACCTTTCAGTATGCTTTATTATTATGTAATACTTTTACTGATACAGCGTCACATAAACACAATGTGAGGGTGAATTACTGTCACTACTTTATTTAGAATGCCAAAGAAAAAACATATACCGTAGGCCTATTCTGTGTTTGGCATCGTTGTCATGCTGAAAAATGAAGCAGCTGCTAATCAGAAGCCTTCCAGATGGTATCACATGGTGGATCAAAATCTGATTGTACTTTTCTGTGTTCATAATTATATCAGTTTTGACAAGATCTCCAACACCACTGGCTGAAATGCAGCCTGCCGAGAAGATCACTGGCACCAAGCTCCCCAGACTGGAGGTCATATACAGGGCTCGCTGCACCAGGCAGGTCACAGCCATAATCAGGGACAGCACACATCCCAGACACTGCCCCTTCAGCCCCCTGCCTTCTGGGAGGTGTCACAGGACACTGTACGCCTGAACCTCAAGAATAAAAAACAGCTTTTACCACAGAGCTGTTACATTACTGAACACTGACCATATCAAACCCAACAGACAATCCCCTTGCACATTCACTCCATTACTTTAGCAAAGTGCATCCAGTTGTAAATAAACCGTTTATTGCCATTTATACAACCTCTGCTCACTGTAAATACCAGATCCTTGTTTATATATATATATATATATATATATATATATATTTCTTATTTCAATCTTGTATTATTTCTTATTTCGACACCTGGAGGATGGCTCCAACATATTTAAATAGATATAATACAATAGATGGAGACATTTCATTAGTTAATGATAGTCACATACCAGTTTACCTTATTTACGCTTTCTGAGATACTTCCTCCAAGTCTTGTATGAATGCAAGCGAACGTAAATCAAAAGAAGGTTGCAAAGATCCACATAATTTTACAAGCTTTATGAAAAGTAATATTGTAAGTGTCAGTGGGAGCATTCAGCTTGACCTGTGATATGGCACACATCACTGTCTTCTGTAAGACTTATTTCTCAAGATAACTGGAAAACATATAGCGGCATGCAACATTAAAATAATTTGTGATGAAAAAAAAATGCTGATAAAAGGAAGGAAAAGCCTTAAAATCTGTCAAGCAAATGCGTTAAGAAAAGTAAATATAAAAATGATCATAAAGTCATTCATAAAAATACCACTCCGCTGAGGTCCCCCTGTCCACACAGTGACAAGCTCAGATTTTGTGAATGCGTAAAACCACTCTGAACCTCTGACCCCACGTGGCTCTGCTTTCACGCAGGTGTTCATGGTTCCCTTAATTAGCCACAAAGCTCATAAAGCATGTTCCTCCCAATGTGTTCAGGATTGTTCAATCATGGGGACTCATTTCTATCTAGGTGTTCTAATCCTGGCTGTTTTTGCGCCGAGTGTTGCTAATGCAGGTATTCTTTTTTGCGCACTTTTTTTTATTATTATTTCTTGAAGTGTTTCTTTGTAAATAAAAGATGATCATGAGAATCTGTTTGCAGACATCGACGTGGTCTGCGAAAAGAATTCTGTGAGTGTGACGTGGAGGGTCAATGAGGAGCTGGTGCCGTATGCGGCTCGGCTCTTCCTTGGAAACTGCATGGCGTCTCAGTGGAACGTTCTGCCCACCGGAGAGGGGGAAGCGCAGTTCAACTACACGTTTACTGAGTGCAAGTTTACGAAGACGGTAATATAGCTGCAAGCTGTAACTTCAGTAGCTTTAAACCACTTATGTGCTTTAATCACCAATCTGTGTTTTCCTCCTGCAGATAAAGGGAAAGCGTATAATCTATCAAAATGAACTGAGTTACAGGCCACAGGCAAAGCCAAACCCGCCACATTTTGTGCACCCCATTGAATGTGCTTTCAGAAGGTACTCCACCCCTTAAAATTGAAATGAAATGAAATGCAGGAATTAAGAACCTTGCCGCTTTTTATTTCAGACCCAGGGGGTGGGTTCCCCGGTTCCTGAACCCTGGCGCAGGGCTTTCTGAAGGTCGCAGTGGTCTGGTCTTCCACATGGCACTTCTCAATGGTAAAGTCTCACTGCCAAATGGCACAAGTGCATGCTAAAATGCAAACTTAACATTTGCTTTCCCTCACAGAGGAGCTATCAAGCATAGCAAAAACAAATGTCATTACCCTGGGCTCACCTATCCCAATATGGGCAGCAGTGGAGCAGAAGTCTCATCAGCCGCTGCTGTTGCTCATGGATGAGTGTGTCGCAGCCGCCACAGCCGAGCTGCAGCCCAGCAGCCAGGTTTACCCAATCATTAACAACAAGGGGTAGGGTTTAGACTATCTAGTCTTTGCGGTCACTGCAATGGAAGAGATGCTTATTGCTAATTTGAGGCTCCAATCCTTTCAGGTGTCTTTTGGAAAGCAGAAAAGGAAACTCAATGTTTCTGCCTCGGTACCACTCGTCTTCCATCATCCTCTACCTCCAGTCCTTTAAGTTTGGTTCTGGAGAGGTTAGTACAGGGTAAATTACTGGTAAATTATTTCAGGAATAAATGTTTTTAAAGGAATTTTTCTTGAGCACTCTGTTCTTAGATGTACATCCACTGTAAACTGATTGTATGGGATCCTGAAGCGCTTGATGAGGGCAAGAAGGCTTGTCATTATGTAAATGACAGGTAATTATGAAGTTTAATGACTTGTACTTTACAACTGCTTGATTGATCTTAGTCTGTGGATAAATGGTAAACACCAGCTAAATGAAAATGGCAGTACTGTTAAGGACTCATTTAGTGACTAGCTAATTAGTATCTCTAAAGATCTGTTTTTGAAGGAGGGAACTCAATCAAGTGTTCTACTTGAGCAAAACTGTATTTCACTAAACTATTCTACTGCAGTACAGTTATATTTGTTTTACAGGCAGAATGCTGCCAGCATAACTGAATGAGGCACAACTAAATTTGTAATTTGTTTCCAGGTGGGAACTACTTGATGACCAATCTCAGAGCTCCCTCTGTAGCTGCTGTGACTCAAGCTGCAAGTCTCGGCTCAGGAGGGATGTTGAATGGGGTAACCTCGTGTACTTAATGTGGCAGCATTGCTATCAGACCTGTACTGTGAAAGTGACTTGGAAATGTTTCTAGAGCTAACATGGCAAACTGGCAGTGTGCCACTCATGAAGCAGATGTGTTCAGATGCCCTCACTTCAAAGTAAAGTAGGTTGTGATTGTTCACCCATGAATTCATCTCCTTGCAGCATCAGATGGCCTGAGGCACAGCTCTGTGTTGGGACCCCTAATTATTGTGGACCAATCTGACTCGAGGGACAGCAACACATTAATGGAGTCTGTCACTACATCTGATTCTCAGCTTCAGTAAGCTGAGGGGTAAAGCTCAGTTTAAACTGATGGCAACTCAGAAATGAAGGGCCGATGGCAGAAGACCTCAACCTTCCTGGACGTCACTATTGCATAATTTGTTTGTGGATTCAATAAAACCTGCAGTGTTTTTTTTTTTTATTAAACAAATTACATTCATGCTTGATATAAATAAAACTCTCAACTCATACTTGTATCTTTGCTGTTCTGTCAAATGACGGTTAACACAACTGCTTTTCAGTCATCCACACTTTTGATCATCCTCTGAAGTACCTATATTGTGAGACATGAGTTGGTGCAGTTCTTGCTGTTGGTTCACAGCAAGAAGGTCCTGGGTTCACATCTACTGGCAGAGGCTTTTCTATAGTTTGCATGTTCTCCCTTTCCTTCCATGGCTGCTCTGACTTCTTCCTGCAGTCCAAAAATGTGCATGGATTAAGTTAATTGGCTATTCTAAATCTGCCATCAATGTAACTGGTTCTGTTAACCCTGTGACAGCTGGGATAGGCTAGGAGTTGGTGCACCCATCCTGTCTGTACTTGCCTGTTCATTTTCCTGAATACTTGAGTTAAATTGGTTATGGTCAAGCTGAGTCCTTATCTAGCATAACTACAGTCACATTGCTAGAGAAGATGGGACAAAGCGATCCAATTGATATTGGATTTGTTCCTTGTATTTAAAGAAGGGTGGCAACACTGATACACAACATTATACTGCAGCTCTCTATGGGATAACACACCACTCTATTGACTGAAGTATGATTGCAGGAGAAAATGGATGCTAACTTGTTGTAGAGCTTCTGGTTTTGTTTTCTGACCTTGACTGCTAACTTTGAAATGACCACATACTGATACAATGCCTCATTAAGCTTGCATTTTTTTCTTTTCAACAAACCACTGCAGAACATCTATTCATGATCATAATCTTATGTAAAATGGACCAGCATATTAACATACCATTATTTGGCTCATCAAAATGAATTGAACTTTTGTTGCAATCACCCTGTCACGGCTGCACCTGCAGGTGCTAACCCACAGCAGATGAAATAGGTTTTGTTGATTAGCATGTCCCCGTCAGAGGGAATAAAACCACCGGAGCCAGCACCAACTGTTCAGTCATGATGGCTTGTGGTTGGTATTGTGCGGTTGTTTTGAGCCTGGTAGCCAGTTCAGTAAATGCAGGTAATGTTTAAATGAAAATTTTTATTTTTAAAAGTGGGGGTATAATTTTCACATTAATTATTTGACTCTTCTCTTCTTAAAGAACTGACACTGGACTGTAGACATAATTTTGTGACACTGGTGTGGACAGACAGTAGATCCCAGGCTGACATGTCACTGTTCCGTCTGGGAAACTGTTTCCCCACAAGCTTCACCCACAGGGAGGCTGTCTTCAATGTGGATTTCAGTGACTGTAACTTCAGGAGACTGGTGAGTAGCCCAGAACTAGGTACATGAATGTGCTGTATGTTCCTGCAGGTTGGTGATGCAGCTCTTTCCCCTCCATAGGTTACTGGGAACCAACTGATCTACTCCAATGATCTAACTTACATGTCACCCCCCAACTCTCTCATCCCTCCCTACGTTCAGTTGGTTGTCTGTGAATATGTGAAGTAAGTGGACTTATTTTAACATAACTGATTCCAAGAAAAAAGGAAATGGATGTTTTAATGCTGCTACCTCACCTTTATTTCATGCAGGCCCAAAGACTGGTACCCCCTGGTTTATGAACCGGTGTTTAATACCTATGGTTTAGAAGATTTAGTGTTTCACATTGGACTTATGAATGGTGGGTATTAAAATGTCTTAACTGAAAATGGCAGATTTCCTGATCACTCCTGCAACTCACTGGCTTCTCCATGTGAATCTAGCTGACTTCTCAGGCCCTGCTGAATCTACCAGGTTCCCTTTAGGCTCTCTGATTCCCATCATGGCGAGTGTGGAGCAGCAGACCCATCAGCCCTTGCTGCTACTTATTGATGAATGTGTAGCTGCCACTACACTAGAGTTGCAGCCTCAAAGTGCTCTCTACCCAATAATCACCAACAAGGGGTACTCCTGCACTATCTGGAGGCACTGACTTTGGCACTCTTTCTGACTGGACAATCGAGTAATCTGATCTCTTTGAACCTCACAGATGTCTTGTGGACAGTAGGAGATCGCGCTCCAAATTTGAACCCAGACAAATGACATCAGAGATCCGCCTATCTCTTCAAGCCTTCAAGTTTGCTCTGGGAGAGGAGGTAAATGCTTATTTCTGTAATTGTGCAAGAATTTCATGAAGGCAACTGAATCACCATGTTTTTAAACCCTGGAATGCTATCTGCAGGTGTATATTCACTGCAGCCTTGTGGCTTGGGATCCCAGCAGCCTTGACAGTACCAAGAAGGCCTGCCACTATGTCAAAGATCATGGGTAAAACATGTGACTCATGAGTCCAACATACTACAGTGTTAGAGATTGTGGTTAGTCTTGAATGTTAGGTTATACAAGCTCAATTTAATCTGACACTGACTTTATCAACTCCTTGCTGGATTCAGTTGGGAGCTGCTTGACAACCCTATATATAACAGTTTGTGCGACTGCTGTGAGTCCAGCTGCAAGGCCAGGACGAAAAGGGATATAGCATCAGGTATACAATTGCACATGCTTGCTGTACTTGTGTGGTCTCTGTACTGTATTCAAAGTGCTGCTTTCTGTAGGGGAGCATGGTGCAGTACAAAAAGCGGTCCTCGGTCCACTCACCATCATGGATTAGAATTCCTGAGTCATGAAAGTAAGTGGCAACTTCACATTGCAGTATAGATGCTGTCATCTCCTGTTCTCAAATTCCTTTGTTTCCAACAGGAATGGATCCATCCATGTGGCGTCAGACTGACCTGAGGTTTTATCTTTGCCATTAATGGATACCAGTCACTTGAATAAATGTTCTGCCTTTGAACATTCATGACTCTTGCTTTGTGTGTACACCCCCCCCAAAAAACAAACACAAAAATCAGGTGAATTTGGGTGGGGGTTACAAGTGCGTATCTGATGCACTGAAACTGGTTTTTATATTAAATAACTTGGTCATTGCAACATTTGTCAGGGTGGCTGGTCCCATCTCGTGTCAAATCTCCTTGCTGGCTGGCGCTGTGGTCTCCATGCACTCATACAGGTTTATGCCTGGTGCTCAGGCTTCTCCTACAGTCCAAAGGAATCTATTTTTGTGTTAAATTCAAAGATGGCTGTGGGTGTTAAAGCATCTAAGTACATGGGATAAAAAGCACTGAGGCTTATATTCTAGTGATTTCAGATGCTGTAATAAATTCTAGGTGATCCCTGTGACAGCACTGTCAACACTTAACTTGTATTCTTGGAATGATGCAAAGCTGAGTAACATTTCCTCAGTTCTGAACCAGTTCAGGGAATATTGGACTGAGGCCCTTAAAAGCTGTGCAAGCTCCCTCTCAAAGTATCTGAAACGACTTTTCCTTAGTTTCTTGTTAACCAGACAGGAAATTGTACTGACAGCCAAGCACCGATTAAAACAAAAGGTATCCCTAATATCTATTAAAAGGGGAAACCTTGATCTCGATGTCCCAGCACATAGACGAGCAATGATTCAAAATCCACATTTTAAGATCGTTCACACTGCTGATTTCACGTCACAAAGTGGGCACCTCATTAGCCAATCACACCAGAGCACGGGTCCTCCGGCGGGACATCCGAGAGCTCGTCTGTCCGGGTAAAACTGCTGCTACTTCAGCCAGGTAAGGGGGGGTGACATTTTCAGTGTGTGTGTGTCTCAAAGGATTACATTTTGTTTTTTCTGTTCTTGTTCGTTTGCAGTATTTTGTCTGGCTGAACAGCATTTTCTATCATTTAAGCTAGTTAGCGAGCTAACACTGGCTCGCCTGTAACCAGACCCTGTGTGAGATTAACTGATGGTGTCACCACTGCAGTCACTAAACCAGGAAAACCGTGGGAAAATGATAGCATTTCTTTGCTATTTTGGATATGCTTTTTTAGACAAAGAAAAACATCCCGATTATAAATAAACCTCTCCCGTGAAAACCCCTGCAGACGGTTTTAATGTTTCTGTGGCTTTAAGTCAATATATTTAGACAACTGTTTGCCTATTACATCCTATTTAAAAATTATAGACATTGTCTTTGTAATATAGTTAGTATGGGGCTAAATATGTTGAGGATTTATTTTTGAATAAGATAATATTGTAAAATATGGAGCGCTATTTTATTCAAAATGAAATAAATACTGCTATTGATTAATATTCTATTAAATATCCCCATGAAATAAAATAAAGTATTTTTAAAATAAATTTTCTTAGATAAATCTTGAAATAAATTGAAATATATTTATTTAGTTATCTATTTAGTTGTTTGTTTATTCATTTATGTATTTATTTCATAATGGAGTTTTATTTTGTGAAACTTTTATCTTATAAAGCTACTTTTTACGTATTTCAGTGTCTTATTTTTTAACCCCGTTTTTCATTTGAAGCTCTTTTTATTTCATGTTCCTATATTCAAATGAGGGGGCGGAGTTTTATCTGTGGGGCGGCGCTGGTGAGGAGTAGCGGACTTGGACCAGAGCTGTGGATAAATAGATACATAAATATTGAAATAAATTGAAATAAAATAAGATAGAAATTTATTTAAAAAATATTTTATTTCATGGGGATATTTATTTATTTCATGGAATATTTATTAATAATTTATCAATAGCAGTATTTATTTATTCATTTCATTTTGAATGAAACAGCTCTCCATAGTAAAAATCTATTATACAGACAGAAATCACACTACAGCGTACGCAGAATCAGTACCGATAATGCTGGCCTGTGAAATTTTTCAGGGTAGAACGCTGAGAATCTTCCTCTTCTCATCCTACTCTTCTTCCATCACACGTGCATCCTTGCTACTTTTGCACTCTGAGCTGGCTTATATAATGTACCATCACATCATTTAGTGTCAGTAATTTATTGTTGTGTGTAAGAAAGATTGCAAGCGTCCCAACTTAGAAACAGCATCAGTTACTAATATGCATCATGTAAATAACTAGGAGACTTTGAAAAGCTTTACAAAAGAGTCAGGTGCCCTCTCAAATCTGAAGACTGTAAGATTTTTTTTAAGCTTTTGCAGCCACAGGTGCATGTAGGTGTGCTGTAGTTTATTCCGGGGGGGGGCGCAAAAAGGAAAAGACCGTGCACAATGTGGAAATGACAGGTTGAGAATTAAGAGCGTGCACCATAGTTCATGTAATTGAACTTAAGAATTTCCGTGAGCCAAGACAATAATAATAATAAACATTAATTACTGAACATGTATTCAACAGAATATTAAGATGAGAAAAATCCTGACTTAAGGCAGCTTATTCCATCACAGCTTTCAAGTTTCAGCTGTCATGAATTTATTGCCGCAATGGACACTGGTCTGCAACACTAATAGCTTGAAAGGTCATCTGGTGTAAGGCCAGCATTAGCCTGATTTCCCAAAGTGTTTTGAACCTGATTGCAGTGATGATTTTCTATTGATTAGTGTGGTCCTAAACTTAGAGGTAAGGCCTGTATTGAGAAGAGGGTACAGGTTGGAGCTCTATACAGACCAGTTTGTCTGGACAATAATGCTGTGTATTATGTTTTTGTGTTCATTTGTCGTGCAGGAAACACAAAAACCTAAAAATGGACTGGTTCCACTGCAACCAGTGCTTCACAAGGAGAGGGTCCAAGTTTGCTGTGTCCAGCTGCGGCCACATCTGCTGCGAAATGTGCATTAAATCAAGTGAGAGAGTTAATTTGCTTCTGAACTGCAACTAGAATTCTTCATCAGCACGTCTCCAATGTGACACAGTGCAACTCAGATTTTTACTCTACTAATACTTTTTTTTCTGTTTGCCTCAGATCAGTGCACTGTATGTGAGGCCAGCTGCAGCTATCTGGCCATCAATGATAAGGTTGGTGAGTCTGATGTAATTAGAGCAGCTTACTGTTTGACTTCATTTCACACATCCAGCAATATTTTTTTATGTGGACATATTTCTGTGTCAGATGAAGCCACAAGAAAAGGTGTTTTTCAAGGACCCAGTGAACGTCATCCAATCACGGCTGGAACAGATATCTCAGGTGCACCTCAAGCTCCCTTGCCTCTGTGCTTTTTAATTGTTATAGCAGGTTGTTAAATGTTAGGGTATTCAGTCAGTTACTATCAAGGTGGTATGTCATTAGCTGGAGAATGAAAAATGAAATGCATCTCTCTACTATCTCATTTGGGACTAGTCAAAGTTTTCACAGAGTTATTGTTTACTTATGACGTCTTCATGCTCCCAGATTGCCACGTTTCAGAAGATGCAGATGGAGAGAGTCACGGAACACTTCAAGCACAAGTCTGCTGAACTGGAAAGGCGCCTGAAGGAAGTCAGTGAGCAGGGTTACAGGTGATTTTAATGTCTATTATCATTCTTCTGTGGCTGTGTAAATAAAAGCCTCCAACTGCAGTGCTTTTCTTCCCTCGTCTGTTATCTGAAGGCAACTCTCAGAGCTGAGAAGAGAGAATGCTGACTTAAAAAAGCAGCTTTCAGAGCTGAAGAGAGAAACTACGGAATTGAAAAAGCCTCTTTCACACAGGAGGGTAAGTATTCCAGTCTAATTTTTTTTAAAAAGTACCAAAGACATTAATCTCTTTGAATTAGTTGCTTTACTGCACATCTTTTGCTCTGCAGGTTTCTCCGGGACAATTTCAAACTGAAGGGTAAAAGCTAATGTACTTTTTTATTTTATTTTTAAAACTTTTTTACTTTCACGTTTAGTTTTTAAATGATGCAGTAATAACATGTTGGCCCACAGAGGTCAGAGGATGTCCCTCCCTGTGGCTGTCACCTCCCCAGGTAGTCCCAGTGATTTGTTACTGTTGGTGCTTAATTTTTTTCTGATTCAAGTCGATGTTGAGCTTGTGCTGTTTCTTTTGCTAGTTACCCCTCGTTCAAGAACTATGAGGTATGCATTTTATTATCATGTTGCAGTTGACTTTCTTCTCACATCAGTGCTTAGATATGATATCTGTGTCAGTCTTATAGGCTCAGCAGAGTCCCAGAGGTGGCCCAGAGACAGAGGTCCTAGTCTCTCCCTCAATGTAAGTCCCCTGTTTCACTCAGTGCAATAGTTGAGACCTGAGTTATGTGAGTAAAATTTATATATATAAATGTGTGCTTACAGTGTGACTTTTAACCTCTTCAGTGCCATTTTAAATTACATTTGAGGCCATACCTGTGAGGGAAAACAGATCGAGTAACAATATATCTTTCCCAGACACACGTCACTTAAAAATTAAATGTAAAATAAAGCCTTGTCTAAATTTGTTTATTAATATGGAACAATAATAAATATTATCGTTCTTATATCCTAAACAATGTCTCATTTTCCCCAAGTCAAATGCAGTCAGCTCTGAAAGAACTTCCAGGGAGCAGCTTTACCTGTCAAGTAGTAACAATAATAATACTTTTTATTTGTAAGCGCCTTTCAAGCACCCAAGGACACTTTACAGAATAAAAATAAATAAATAAAAGTAATCCCTGTTCTTGAGCCATTTATCAGTAAACTTGAATCTTTTACATCTTCATCATCAACATCTTCTTTACGGTTTTTGCGAGTGTATTTCTAGCACAGCTGGGCTTAAACTGACCCCCTCCTGGGCCTAAACATCAGGGATTTGAGCTACAACAGTTAATTAAGCTAATGTGTCTTATCGGCTACTGTCACAGTTAACTGTTGTCACATTAATAAGAGCTGCCTGAAAGGGTTGGTTGAACTATCGAGCACAGATTTAACAGTGCAGTCACACTCAGCGATCTAAATGTGTAGAAAGTGGGGAAAATGACAACATTGTGTGCTGGAAATGACTAAAAATCTGGCTAAAACAATTTGTATTTAAGCCTCTCTCGGGACCTGTACACACGCTTTTGCATCTTTGAAGTCCCTTTACACAATTATCAATTGCTGATAAGTCATAACTCAAGCTACACTGAAGACGCTTTTACCAGTTTTTCAAAGGGTTCAGCTGGATGTGACTGTCTTGCTTGGAGATGGAGTTTTCCTCCATGATGAAAATGAGCTACTGTACCTTCAGACACAGGACCTAAAGATTTTTGAGTCATGATCAAAAATGAACTTTTATGAGAGTGAATTAAGTATTCAGCTATCAAAACAAGTGATACAGATGTTCCACATTTAAAAACAGAAGGGTGGAAAGTTTCTCCTGTATGTGTTTTGGCAGACTCCTGGATCGGCTGCTTCCATTTCCAGCCACAGTTCTCTTCATGAATACAGTAAGTGTGGCTGCAAACACACTCTTGTAACTCTGCCATGGGTGCGACATCTAATTCAGACACTGTGTGCCTCCCATCCGCAATCAAAATCTTTTTGTTTTGAAAAGGAACGCCCACGTCACTCAGCACTCCTACAAGGTGAGAACAAAAAAGCTGTGTGGCAGTTTCTTACAAGTGCTGATATGTGCCATTGTATCATTTTGATGAAAGCTCTTCATATATTCACATGCAACTGAGTTAGTTTTCATTTTCGTCCCCAGAACCCAGACTGCTGGTACTTTCCAGTTTAGAAGTGGATTATCAGTTCAGTCTCCCAGGCACTGAGTAAATGTTGACTTACACCCCTGGACATGTTTCTTTGTTGAGATTTGTTCAAGATAATCACATTGTTGAAGGAGACAACATCTTGAAGTTTGGTTTTGCCAAGATAACAAAAAAGTGTTTGTAAATTGTTTTACCTTCATAGATGTAAAGTTGATATTACCATATCCTGTTAAGGAATTAAACTAACATCTTAGTTGGATTCACAGTGATCTTTCTGTAAATACACTGCTGAGGTATTTCTACACATTCATTTCACAGCCGCTTGCTTAACGCTCACAAGACAGAACTTAATGCGGATTAAAATAAATATCATTAATACTAATCAGATATATTCATAGCATACTCAAAAAACTTTACACGCCGTTATAAAGGTCAATCTTTTACTGGTTTCCAGTGACACAAGTTGTGCAAATAAGAAGTTTTTCAATGAGAAAAAAGAAAACGAAAACATCAACCAAGGAGGACGCTACAGGTTATGAACATTTCCCCAAAGTATGACACATTAGCTTTTCCCGACTAACAGGATGACAAAACAAAGTGATGCACACTGCTTCATAACATTTCCAGCCTTTGTCCAGGCATTTCTAAGTAACTAAATTCTGACTCCATTTAAAGCCCACTTCATTCTTTGTATGTCAACTAAAACATTTTTCATCTCGCAAACACAGCCGTGAAGGAACTAATAAATACATAAACTGATAAGACAAATGTATAATGCTTGGGTTATAAATCATGTGATTTGACAAAATTTCTCTTTGGATTACACAGTACT
Source organism: Pterophyllum scalare (assembly GCA_024447675.2). Classification (NCBI taxonomy): domain Eukaryota; kingdom Metazoa; phylum Chordata; class Actinopteri; order Cichliformes; family Cichlidae; genus Pterophyllum; species Pterophyllum scalare. Next base: position 24,976 of record JAMQGT020008663.1, on the reverse strand, counting down.
GTTTGTCTATATTATAAACCAGAAAGTCAACTACTGTAACAGGAGAGAGGGGGGAGAAAAACCCACTGAATCAATGAGTGGGTTGGCATTTGTTTGGCGTTGATGTGACTGCTGCTTCTTAGTACTGCTGGCTCTTACTGTCACAGAGGTGCAGTTATATGCAAACAACAACAAAGAGTTGCAGCAGAGCCACTGAAATGGAACCAAGGAATACGTTTCAAAAATACACTTTAAATGTTAAATTTGGCTGCATTTTCTGTATCGTTCTTTTAAATAAGCATGGCGAGTTTAAAAGGATCAAGAACAACACTGTATCATTAGGACTTTATGTTTTGTGAAATAATTGGATTTAATTAATATAATGGCAGCAGGCTCATAAACCAAAGTGCAAGATGTCAATTTAAAGTGTGCATGTCCAGTGTGCTTTTCATGATGAGGACTTATTGGCTGTAAAGGAATGGTTACACACAGTGATCAGTCAACAAATTCATCAATGCAGACATTTTATGGAGCAGTAAGTTATCTGCTATAGTCAGGTACCAAATGTACAACCAATTTAAATTATAAAACTACATAACATACTAAAAATTCTGTAGTGATATCTAAACAAATATAATAAGCTCACAAAATAAAGCAAACCAGTGTATGAGTTGCTGCTGTATTTACAGTAATGCAGGCAGCACAATGATATTTCAAGTCCAAATATATTAGGATAAGCAGGGAATGCAGCACATATAAAACACAAACCTCACTTTGGGCTTGTAGTGGGAAGACTGAATGTTACAAACCTGCTCAGTTAAAGCAATACAAACCAAAGAAATAATTACTCTTGATGGTGCAAAAGATTTGATGAGCACCTCGTTGTAGAAATGTTATTAAGTAACAACAATAGATTCTTGGTTAGTCTCCCCAACATCCTGAGCTGCAAACCAATCCCGCACCTGCTGGTAGCTCATTCTCGATTTCTTGCATAGAGTGTCGAGGTCTTTTTCATGTAGTGCGCCATTTGAAAGGTAATAGTTCACCAACGGCTGGCTATCAGGGGAATCTGCGCTCCTTCCATTTGCTTGAGATTTTCGTTTACGGCTGCCCCCAGGCCGAGAGGACGTCCCACTTCCATTTGTTAAACCGCTGCCACTTTGCTGGGCAGCCAGCTCTGCCAAGAACTGATCACGGACCCCCTTCACCCAGCGCAGCTGGCCGTTTTTGACAGCGTAGCGTGTGTCGCCAAACCACTGAATAACATCTGCCCGCGGCAAACCAGTAAGCTTAACAAGTTCAGTGTAATCTTCACTCTTGGGCCACTGGCAACGCAAGAAATGCTGCTTTAACACATCCAACTGCTCCTTGGTCTTTCTTGGCCGCCCAGCAGGAGTGAGGGCGGGGGATGTAGATGTGGAGGGACTAGTTTTGGCCAACTGGGCTGGCTTCTTTGATGTGCTGATTTTGTTTGAAAATGGTTTGTTAGGTGAGGCAGACAATGGTGGGCTGCCTGAGGGGGAAGAATAAGGAGAGTATTTGGATATACCTGATGGTTCCAGGGGAACATCTGGCTCAATCTTGCAAGTCTTGGTCAGCTGTAGGGGTTGTTCATCACTCGGTTCCTCATCTTTAAAACTGTCTCCATCACCAGAAAGATCCTCAATAACATCGTGCCCTTGTGCCTCAAGGACCCTTTCCCCAAATGCCTCCAGGCTATTTGACAGAAAGGTCTGAAAGAGAGTGTGAATTTCTAATACCATTGCTACGTGCTGACTCATGGCCTTTTGCCCCATTCAGCTGACGAGACTTCTGGAGTAATAAGTGGAAGAGGCTGAGACTGTTGATCATGTTTACTCCCAACAGCGGTGTGCTGAGAAAAGTTCTGGGCTGCTGCCAGGCTTCCTCGACCGACGCGGAGCTGGTAACGACTGTCACTGAACCATTTGCGAATGTCATTACGGCTTAGCCCAGTTTCTTCTTGCAAGCGTCTAAGTTCTGCCTCTGCAGGCCAGTTCTCTCTCAGAAAACTTTTGCGAAGGGCAGCAAGCTGAGCTTTAGACTTTTTGTAACGTCCATGGCGATGCTGTCGTGAAGACGACTCTGAAAGGTCAAAGGAGAGATCGGCTGCTGGCGTTTCTGCTGGTGGGTGGTAGAAGTAGGAATCCCGAGGAGGTGGGAGGGTTGAACTGAAACACGGGGTGCTGGATTTGGCTGGTTTGTATGAATCTGGTGACTCACACTTTGGGCCGTTCTTCTGAGGTGGGAAGCTGGAAAGAGTACTCTCCTCTTCGTCACTGTCTTTGTCTTCAATTACCAGTTCCTCAAAACTACTGCTCTTTTTCATGTTACCATCCTCGTTTGTTTCAGTGGAGTCATCACAAAGCTCAGGCACTGCCAACTTTCGCCTTGTCTCCTCAATTTCCTCTGAGGACCAGCTAATACCATATTTAATTCTCTGCACCATAAACCACACTTTAACTTTGTCCAGTGGCAAGGCACAGACCCGGGCCAGGGTGCTAACCTCCCGAGATGATGGGTAGGGAAATAAGTTAAAGGCCTTGACCAGCTCTGGGATGCTGTCGAGTTCACGGGTCTGATCAGACTGCGTCCATACCAGTTTCAGTCCCTCTGACACTAGAGGCAGGCACACAACAGAGTTGTGGTTCGTGGTGAAACTAGCCACTCCACTTGTGTTACTGTCAGCTGAGCAGGGAGAGTCACGCAAATCCTTGAAAGAGCATTTGGCTTCGAGATTTTCTTCACATTCTGTCTTTACTTTTTCTTCCAACATCTCCTTAATGTCCACAGGTAATCCATTTCTGCCGTGATGTTCAGTGTATGTAGCCATCTGGGTTATCAAAATATGTGCTTTCACCTAGAAAAGAAACAGAACAACAATTTAGTGTTTTACTTCTCTCAGCTGCCAACGTGTTTGAACTAAAGATAAGATTACTGTGAAGAGAAGGCCGACGTCTTCTCAGAGAGTACAGACTCCGATGTTTTAAGATCTCCATGTTCTCATTCATTCTCAAAGTCAATTATGGGACAGCTGCCACCCCTCCCCCTACTCTGCTCTCCTTATTCTGAACTCTCAATGAAACTAGAGGTATACTCTATCCAGACTGAGTCTCCCCTCCCCCAGAGCATGATGGCTGACTTTTGTTTTGTATGAGTTTGGGGGGGGGGGTGGCCGCAAAGGGTGGGGGCCGAATGAGCAATCCATCACAGTCTGCTTTCTCACCCCTTCCCACTCAGGCTTTGTTCCACTTCCAAGTTCTCAGTCCTGAGAGATAAGTGTAGCCTCTTCACAAAAGCAGCCATCAAAACATTTGCACGGTCGTACTCAAGTCTAAGCTTAGGCAAACTGCACACGTAAATTATTAAAAAGCAAATATTTCTTGTGAAAAGTGGCTATAATATCTTGATTAGCAAATTGTTTTTAAGCAACAGGTGTTAGGTCATCACTTCAAGGATTCACAAAAGCTTGAGCTGCTCAGATGAGCTGCTGGAACAATGTTTGACATATTGTCCCACTGCAGGCTTTATCCAATTATGACAAACAGGTGTGTGAAACTGCATAATGGACAGTTTCATAATATGAAAGCCACTCTTAATTTGGAAGACTCTGATCTTTATTTGGAATAGTTGCCTATTTAGTCGAGAGCTTACGCCACTGCCGACGATTTAGGTCGCCTGAACCACAGAAGAAATGCTCAAGCGTAACACAAACATTAGCTAACAATTATGAAATCACTATTACTCACTGGTGGCAGACTAAAACCCACGGGGATGAGCTCACGGGGCGCCCCCACATTCTTCTTTTTTATTTTTTGATGTTTTACTCATCCCCCCCCCCCCGATACCCAGTTAGAGTTTAGACGCTATGTTTTTGTTTTCGTATAACAAAAAGCTGTAAAAGTTGTTGCCTATAGCAGCTACAATAGCAGTCCAGCGTCCCCCCCGTCCGCCTCCCCTCCTTTATGGCGTACTAACTAAAACGCTTCACACTGCACAGGCGCACTCCGTCGTCAGACACGCTTCAGTGAAACATAAAAATAAACTTACCAAAAACGCCAAACAAGCCTTTTATTCCCGAGGTCCGTTTCGAGCGAAAAGAAAACCAAAGAAAATCAGCTTTCCCGCCACTCCGCTTTTTATGGCCGAAGTTTCAAGGCAGGGAAACGATTCGCTCCGTCCGTTTGTTTGACCCTTGTCTTATTTATCAAGCGCCTCGACGGATTACGGTCGGGATACAAAGATGCGAGGCGACCAAGTTTGTCGCGTTTTCTAGGAGTTAAGTCGTCGGCTAATTCCTGCCGAAGAGGGCACAAACCTCCAATCCGCGAGAGTCTGAATCCGAGCGGCCGTTGATCCGTGCCCCTCGGTCCGCCCGTTGTTGCTTTTGTTCTTTAACTGAGAAGTGTTTCCCCTGTCCGGCCAAATCGAGGCGAGGCGGAGCTGAGGACCAGGAAGACCAGAAGGCCCTGCTGACTCTCCCACAGTGACGGCGGGGTGGGCGTGCCAGGCCGGGAAAAGCAGGTCTTGGATTGGAGGAAGGAAGCGCCTGTATAATGATCACTAAGAGTGGGCTAAACAGTTTCACGTCAACCACCCACCAGAGCCCCCTCCGCCCTCCTGCTGTCCTAATCAGGCCGACAAACATTTGATGTGATTTCCAACAACGGTAAATTTGGGGAATTTGATTTGATTACATTATTCTTTACTACTCAGGATGCTTATATTTGGCCATCTGGGAGAACTTCATTAACTTGTATAAAACACGGAGGAATAAAGTAGAACAGTTAAATGAACATATTCAGTTAACTCTTAATTTTAGTTAACTGAAGTATGACCAGTTGCACTGTAGAGACTTCATTGTGGTGTTTCTTAAAGTGGCTTTGTGTGAACCCCCAAAGTAACAACAAAAGTACACATTTCAAGTTGCAGGGCCCGTGACTTCTTGGTCCACAACTATCTCTGCACATCTGTCATGTTTCACACGTCTCGTGTTTCGTGCCTGCACCTTTGTGACGCTGCCATGTCAACACAATCTGCCCACAGATGACATGCATAGAAAATACCCTCCAAAGTTCTCCAAACCATCTTTGTGGTACTTCTAGCTGCAGACAAGTTGGAAGCATGTAATCATGTATAATCTGTATATAAATAAAGCACGTAATATCTGTGGCATTACCCATTGGTTAGGGAAGTCCTCAAGCTGTGAATTTCCATAGAAACCAGACACAGGTCAGATCTGACTGACACTTCTTTCACTGGCTAATGACTAGTCATTCACACTGTAAAACATACCCCAGTTTGTCCTGCTTTTGGATTCTTATGGGGACCATAATTTACAAAATGAACTTCATGTTGTATTCAGTATGACTTGAAACATGTAAATAAGCCCATAAAATCATCACAAGAGTGCTGGCATAGGTTACAGAGCAAGAGAAATATTGGCTGTTTCACCATAGACTTCTATACAATAGGATGTTGTTGTTGTACATACAGGAGTTGCCCCCTCCTGGCTATTAGAAAGAAAAGCAATTCCACACTGACTGAATTTCTCAGACCTGGAAGCATAGATATAAAATATGGATATAACTTTCAGATGTAAAAAGGGAAGTCAACAGAGAAGTACCATAAAGCTGCATTCTTTTAAATGACTATCATGAATGGATTCCTGTGCTCGCAAAAGACTTCTAGTCCTGTAGAAATCAATGGGAAACAGTCCTCTACCCTGACCTCAGTAAAGACTTTCCTGATGACTTCATGGGCTCCATCCATTCATAATGAATACACCCTAAGGTCCATTTTGTACATTTGTAGATTCTGACTGAGCTCTCAAACTGTACATGTGTAACTGGAAAAGTCTAAGTTCACCACAAAAGAGTCCATGGTGACGTGACCATAATTCATATTTGCAGAGTAAAACCAAACACTGTCTGAGGGATTGCTGACTCACTGAGCGATGTCATAGTAATTTCTCCACTTCTTTATGGGGGTTTTTGGGAATGACAAATGCAAGTGATCTAAAAACATTCCAGGGGAAATCTACATCTATGCAGTCAGGAGTTGCTGTTGGGCAAAAATAAACATCTTCAATTTAAATTTTTTTTTTTTCCAGTTTTAATATTTTGAAAAATGAAATAAGACATGTAAACAGCAGCAGGTTATCATTCCTTTATTTAACCATTTGTTATTTAGCCAGCCAGCTCAGTATTGGTAGTGTGTGTCAAGAAATATAATACAAATGTAAAAAATGCAAAAATAAAGCAATTTTAGGTTTCAAAAAGATCATACGTAGCTTCAAAGTACTTCAGAAGACCATAACATGCAGTTATAATAAAACATTAGTTTTCACTGCCTGGCAGTGTAGTATATGTGTAAATTACGGAATCGGTCATTACACATGGATGTGTGCATATATGTAAAATGATAAATGATCCTTCAGAAAAAAGTGCTATCTTAACCCTTTCATCCCCCTTCAGCTGTCAGTAAATAAAATGGGAACTGTAGACAACATTGCCATAAGAGACTTTATGCAGGGAATTTTTAGAAGTGGCTGGATGCCAAGTTTATCACAAAGCGTGGCACACGTACGAATGAGGGCACGACAACCGACAGCCAGGACAGGTATGGGGCTTGGGACAGGAGGTATTTAATGGAAGTGTAGTCAGTTACACTCCGACCTGGAAGTAAGCAGATAACGAGCGGGTCAGAGTTGACCGCACAGTGCTTAACACATTTATTAGACTACCTGTCATGAAAATAACAACGCACAGATATTTTAGAGATCTATCACAAGGGTATTTAAAACTAAAAGTTTATTGTTATTTATTAGGCAAATAACCACCTGAATTCACATTTTTTTACTCAAATTTGAGCCGGAGACTTCTTCTCCAAGAAGTCAAGAATGAATCAAGCACTAATTTTTCTGTTCAGGAATGCAAGTAAATAACTGTAATTTGGCATCTTAATCAAAGAATAATAATATGCTTTACTACTTATTTCAACTTTTTTGTAAAACAGTACATTTGAAAATCCATGCGTAACAACAATTATATTTCAGCAATAAAAATATCATTGTGATGAAAAGGTTTGCACATACTGGTGGATGAACCACTACAGAAACATAAAATGATTTTGGTAAATCTCATAACTGCTAATTTAGAGCGGCTGTGACATAAACCTTACACTGGGTGGTGGGCTAATAAGTTTGTGTAAAATGGTGAATTTTAAAATACTCAAATCTTAAAAAGAAGAAAAGGAAATACAAAATTACCATCAACATCTTTTATCCCATAGCGCCTCGCCAGATCAGCAGTCATGAGTATTTTCCCAGACAGTGACATCAGATTTTTATCTGCCACGAAAAAAAGAAAAACCAAAATATACGCTTAAGTATTCCTCAGCACTTAAGGTGAGTTTGTGAAAACCTCTTAGAAACAGTAACTCCTAGAAAGACGTTTTGATATTCATCTTTGGGGGGGGGGGGTCTTTATTTAACATTCTGTTAAATACACCAGTTGTACCTTTGGCCAGGTTGACGATGCACCTTCCGCTCAGTTCTGTGGTTTCTCCATCAGCAAAAACCTTTTTAAACTGTTCACAAAAAAACAACACCCCCCCCCAACAAAACACACATTTAACTTAAAACTGAAGTAAATACCACAAGAAAGGAGCTGCTGTTCAACAAGAACCTACCTTAGACTGGTCCCCCGATGATGAATCTTTCGCCAGTATCAACTGAGACACCAGTTCTGTTTTCACCGCTCCCGGCCACAGGCTGACAGACGCTACACCTCTGCTCCGGAGCTCAACAGCCATGTCTGCTGCCAATCTGTCGCACTGGAAACAAGCCACAAAGTAAGAACACTGACAAAATAAAGTCAGTAACAAATGTTGGACTTGATGAAGAAAACAACTTACAGCTGCTTTACCAACACCATATGGCACATTGAAGAGGTACCGCATCCCTCCAAAGGATGAAATGGTCACTATCAAACCCCGACCTTGAGCCACCATTAATCGGGCTGCGTAAACTGAGAAAAAATAGTGACCCCTGCCAGATGTAGAAAAACTGAAGTCAAATAATATTTCTACCAGTTACTTTGTTTCAAAACAATCTCTGCTTCTTGGTTGCATTGTTATAGTATATTCTGGAATGGCAATTGAACTGAGTTGCTACTAGACATGATGTGACACAGTTGGCTCACAATGCTTCAGTTAACTTATAAAATGAACACACTAGCACACAGTACCTGAGGCCTGCGTTGTTGATGGAATCCCAAATAGATGGTTCAGTTTCCCAGAATTTGTTCCCCATGTTCCCAAAGATATCCTGAAATAATGCCAAATGTTTAGAGTTGACCACACACTTTTTAAAATCTCATTCACACAGCTTTACTCCAGATTAAGTTCATTCTATCAGGAAGTGTTAGTGCAGCAGTGATCCAACCTGTACTCCAGAATAGGCATTGTTAACCAGTATATCCAGTCTGCCGTTCTGTTCTTGTTTGATCTGTTCAAAAAGTTCTTGAATGTCAGCATCTTTCGTAGAATCACAGATAACGGGTACACAGTTCCCACCCCTCTCCTTCACCTGTGTCGACAGCAACAAAAAAGTAATGAGAATAATAATGTAACATAGCAGAATGAGCCGAGCCGACATTTTAGCTGCAACATTTACATGAGACTGAGGGGAGGACTTTGGAGCTTCCTCCTCTGATCACAAATGAAAACCACCACTACAGAGGCTGCCTTTTCAATAATACTCCCTGCCTAATTTAATTATTAGAAGACTCCAAGCTTTAAATGTCCACCTGTGCAGCAGTTTGTTTCAGCGTATTCTCCTGGCGTCCTGTGATGTAGACCGTGGCTCCTGCCTCAGATAGTTGGAGAGCTATTCCTCTGCCAATGCCCCTGGAGGCACCTGTTACTACACACACCCAGCCAGATAGCGACATGGTCACTGTGCGGGGGAATCGACACCACACACAATCAGCAATGAGGTCCAAAACACCACATGAGCAAAATATACAGTGTGAAGGCTTAAATGTGATCCAGAGTCAGCTGGAAAGTTAAAGAGTTGCAACATGATTGCATAAAGGAAACCGTGATCAGAGTTCATCTGGAAGTTTGAGCAGTGACAGCTGCAAGTGCTTTAAGTCCAGTCACTGCTACTCAGCATTTTATATTAGACATCAGAAATCATTGTGACAGAGCTGTGATACATTTAAAAACTATTTACACAAGAAAGATTCGGTAAGCTTTACTCCAATAACGCAATAAAATGTAATAACGAAGCTAATGTTGATTTTACCAGAGGTAAATAAAACATATGATTGTGACTAGCGCACAGAAACATTATATGTAACGCGCTCAGTTATATCTAAAATCACAATGCGGGTCATTTCGGTTCAGTTATTTAACAGAGTACATTGGTCAAAAATAAATAAACAAAAATAAACCGGAGTCGCTCACCTGCTCAAAAACAGTACCGTCCACTACAGAACGAGCAGGATCTGGTTTATCAGGTATATCGGTGATTGTATCGCAACTCGTCAGCACTGTCGATGTGTTAGACCTTCAACTCTGCAACAACGCTGCCAGTACGCACATACACTGTAATATCGCGAGAAGAAGCCGGACGAAGCAACGGAGGCAAGATAATTCACTGCTTCTAACTTCCGCCTTTGTTCTCTGCGTTTACCTGGAAAACAGGACAACACAGCTATTATAAAATATTTAAACAAATCTAAATAGATTTCACAGCTGTTCTGATAGCCTAGCGAGAGTCAGATATTAGCTTAAGTCTTTAAAATCCCACTGAGCTCATCTGATTATCACAATGAGTGATACTAGCCTGCAACTATATTTAATCTTCCAATTTGCGTCAAATATTAGCTTACAGTTATTTTTAATGCCCCAGTGAGTGTAGAATATTAACTCGCAGCTATTTTTAATAGCCTAATAAACAACGAATAGTTACAAATTGCAAGTAGCTGCTGCAGGCGCAACTGTACAATAGTTTGTGGTTAAGCAATATATTCTTTTAACTTTATAGAAGCAATATTAACAGTAGCAGTATGTGGACAGATTTACAATCAAAAAGAGGTGAAAGGGGAAGTGGGGAATGAAATAAATGACATTTTAACCTTTGGAAATTACGCAAAAGGTTGTATGAGAATAATTTCTGCATTCAGTATGAGTTGGAACAAATAAATAATTAAAATACATGTTAAAAGTAGAAAAGAAGACAGGGGTCATAGAGTTTTACATTACTCAGTAATTTTATATGAACCAAATGCTGTTAGGGTCTTTGCTGCTTTCTTATTTTTCAGCTTAATGATAGAATTGTAACAGTGGTTGATATCAGTTAGAAATGTAGCAACGTTTGGTTTTTGATTGGTCTACTTCATTTATGTATATAAAACTTATCAAAAATGATCAGAAGTTGGGGTAGAAAACAAAGGTTTTGTTCACTGAGGTATTCATAAAATAGATTAAAAATATTTCTATCATAAAGCATGACCATTTGACCTGTTTTTTTCTAAATAAAAAGTGTTGCACATCAATGCAGAATATTTTGGAACAAACACACTGGGGAAAAAGAGAAATGGTTTCAGAAATGGCAGGAATAATCAATATTCAATTTCAAGCTTTGCAGAACGTGCTTTACGGGATATAACCTGTGCAAAATCAGAGAGCAACTTGAAGTTCTCCTTCAGTTTTGTTAAACAAGACAGGATTCCTCCTAATGTGAAAAATATTAATGTTGCAGTCCAAGTTCTCAATAAAGATGGCGCCATCTTCCCGAGTCATTTCATATGTTGTGGAGCAAGAACAGAAATTTCCTTTCGGCTTTAGAAAAGTTTTGACTGAAAATTAATCTATATTCATTCTATAATTTCTGTCCATTTACTACATAATCTAATTGCATCTTTCTTCTTTGTTTCACCTGGTTGCTTTCTCATGACATCACTTTACATCCTATTAATGTTAAAAGCGCCTAATAAATGCTGATTGTTCATTATCTGTCCTTGTAGATGCACCACCTGAGCACCCTTGGCGGAGCAAATATTAATAGTGCTATTTTTAAAACACTTCACTGAGTAGGCACTCTGCAGCCATGGGCAAAACACAGCCTAAGGGGGAGACTTGGTGAGAGTAATTAAAGCATTCATTTAAAATTAAAGTTGTGGACATTTTCAATAAGGCAACTCAATTAAACAGCCTGTTTAGTTTTTAAATATAATAGTTTATAAACTGGCTATTTGACACCCATTTATCTCCTCTGTGTTAGAGATGGTGTCCAGTGCTGTGGATGAAGGCAATGAAAAAGGACAAGAATAAAGTTATTTAATATTTAAGAAAAGTTTTTGTTATTGTTGTCAGAAAAGTCAGAGGTGAATGGGACCAAATATAGTTAAGGTATGAGTGTGTAATAGTGACGTTAAGCCATTAAACTAGTGAAAATACCATAGCCACAACTAAACGTCCCGGGAACAGTGACAAGCATGATAGCAGTGCAGCAGCAGCAGCAAATCCATGGAATGTTCTCCTAGCAATGAGACCGAAGGTCCAGGGAAAGTTTGCGAGATGTGTTGCAAGGAAAAGAGTTTTCTGCTGTTAACCGGTAGTTGGTAACTTTGATGACTACTTCCCACTGCACATTTGCAACATGAAAAAGAAAATTATGAGAAAATTACAGAGGAAACCCAAATGTGCAGCTCCTCAGCTAAAGGCCATGCTGCAGATCACACCGGCGCCATCTTGGTCAAGTAATTGATTTGCTGGTCGTGTTTCAGTTGATGAGGGTTTACATGATGATATGTCAGAAAGGGTGAACTATCTTTAGTTTACTTTACTGCACGTCACCACACGATGGCACCATAGTTTCCTGAAATACACACAGTCCAATTCCTGTGTGAGGTCCTTAGTTTAAAAAGCCTGCACATATTTAGAACAGCAGTAATATAAACTAAAACTGTCATTAAAGGACTTTTGCTTAAGGTTGAGGGAGACGCTGGAGTAACTACATTTGTTTGTGTTTTTTTAAAAAAGGAGAAGATGATCTTGGTGTCTGTGTACAATTAGCTGTTGACAGCTGATATTGATTTGTTACATAATCAAGGTAATTATCAATCTTCTTGCTGCTCATCTTATAAGCCAGTTGTTTTTCCTGCCATCTTTATGTGTAGTTAAGCTTTCCTTGTTATCAATCCCAGTGTATGTATCAAGTTGTCTTCTTGAATAATTTAAATCACAGTGCTTTTGAGGTTCTTCTGGTTTCTGTTTGTTTCTAGATAAAATAGAAGTAGATGCAACTGGATCAGTTTTTAAAGTTGGATTTAGGACTATATGATGCTATCCGTTTAAGCTTAGTTTCTAAATGTTTGCTAAGTGTTGTCATGTCACTTAAAATGACCTTGGTGAAAAAGATCTAGTTAATCATTATCAAAACCAACCACGTGGGGAGCTCACAGACATGGCCCAGAATATGTGGCGGTTCCCAGCATGTCTTCACCAAGGGGCCGGCTATTTTCAGTATGTAATAATTTGTAGTAAAAACAGCAACACCGTAGTACACACTGTATAAATTATGATCGTTTACAGTTTGTGGTATTTCTGGATATTTTCTTTCACTCACATTGAAGTGGGTTTCTTGTGACAAATAAAGGAAAGACTGCCATTTATAGCCTTTGTTTATTTTACATTGTGGCTTCTGGAGTGTGCATATACATGGATTATGTGTTAGGATTTGGGGCAGGCTGGGATTTCCTCTGCTTTCCTTCTTTCTTGCTCATTCAGACAACCTTTCCTTCAGACCTTCCCTGACCTCCAACCTAGACGATGGCTCCTGTTCACTCAGTCTGCTGCCGCTTGTTACTCAGCGCGGTGTTGTGAATAAATGGTTTCAAATTTTTCCTGCCTGTCTGAGTCTGCTCATTGAGTCTAGACATCCTTGTGTCCCATTAAAGATGTAAACATTTCCAAATAAACTGGAGGCTCTGTAAAATGTAAATAAAGTAGACTGTAATGATTTGCAAGTAACTCAAGTCCAAGTCCTTCAGGCTGCTTACAACATGAGGCCCTTTTGTCTCCACTGAAGCATTGTCTCACATCCTTTTTAAAAATTTGGTGTTGCTGGTAGTGCAATTTTTTTTTTTTTAGCTGGATTTTTAATGTGGAAAGCAACACAGGCAAAACCCCAGTTACTTCCACAGTGCTAGGGTGCAGACAGAAATTAGACGGGGAATCTCAAAAGAGATAAAGCTTTCTGTTTTCAAAATGTGCATCATGCTTATTATGATTACACAATCATATGGTCAGTAGATAAATCTACAGTTTGTTGATCTATGCCTTTTTTCCGCCTGATAGCGGGGCAAATTTTGGTTACCGGTATCATTACAAAACCTGAACGGAAAAGGTAACTGAACTTTATGGAAATTTCACTTGTTTACGTACACGTAGAAGCTGTATTTGATCAGCCAGGCTGATCAAATACAGCCCACTGATCGGAACAATCAGGTTGGAACTCTGCAGTGCCTGGAAGCTGCAGGTCAAATGTCACTAAACCTTTTCCTGTATTAATGTTTTCTATCTTCTTGTCATTGCTAGTTCTGCTTTGTGTGTGTGTGTGTGTGTGTGTGTGTGTGTGTGTGCTATAAACTTGCTACATTTGGAATCATTTTGGATCCACTTTCTTTCCAGTCTTCTTTTAGAAAAGAACTCTAGATGGCACTTTTTAATTGAAACATATGCAGAATTTTTCGTGATGACTTTCAGCCTTTTTGAGAGACACTGACTGAACATTGATTAAAACTATATTGAATTGTACATTTACAGTTGCAGTCTACACTGACTTCACATAAACCAAACAGTGCACGTGCAGTGGTGCCTGATTCTGTCCTGATTTTTACACAATTCTTTAAAGCAAATAAAGACAAAAATTTTATGCTAAGCTCTTTTTTTTCATTCATAAAGAAGAAGAAGACAATACAGCAGCAGTTCCATTGCCACAAGTGCTCACCATAGCAGGTAGCTTCATATTTGATTTGGCAAAGTTTTACACCAGATGCACCTGATTTGTCAATGTGTGATCAACACGATGCATGTTTGTGAAAGTGAATCTGAAAAACACAGATAAAGAGTTGTTGACGCTCCTCATGTTGGAAGGGGTTAAGACTCAACCAGTCCAGAGGACTTTTTTTTTTTTTTACATTGAGGGCTATTATCTTTGAGGGGCTGCAGTATGTTAAACTCTGGGATAAGCAGATTTCTGTAGGAGTGCACCGTGGCACATACACACAAGATTTTTTTCTTGTTCATCAGAAAAAGAGATGTTGATGCTCATCAGGCTGGAAAAGGTCACAAGATCATAACAAGAGTTTGGTCTCCACCAAACCACAGTCAGATTGCAGAAGTGAATAGAGAAAGTTTCGCATCCTCCTCAGGAGTGGTTCACTCAATCAGCAGGGAGTGTTATAGTTCAGGAGGTCACAAAGGATACCACCCTGCTCATCAGTGCTGACAAAGCAATGCAGTTTTGAAATATAGTGGTGATTTCTAAAGAACGATGTTGGCACATTATTCTCGATATAGTGTCAAGAGAAAGTGAGTCATGCATCAAGAAAACAACCTACACCCAGAGGTGGCAACAGTACAGACATTCTGTACTTAAGTACAAATACTTGTGTTTAAAAATACTCTGGTAAAAGTTGAAGCACCGATTCAACTTCTTTACTCAGGTAAAATTTTAAAAAGGACAAGCTCTGAAGTGTACTCAAAGTCAGAAAGTAAAAGTAGCCCACTGAAGGATATTCCTACCAACTATTTCTGTGTAAAGCTTTTTTTGTATAAAGCAATTCAACAGGTGGGGGGACCCTAAGACTGGTTATAGTGGCTCAGCATGGGGAAAAGAATCACAATAACTTCTATTGTGAGCTCCAGTAGATTTTCTTTGGGTACAGACTGTGATCAGCTGCTGCTGTTCTGTACTAACAGTATACAGTTGGTGTGAAAGTGAAATTCATCGAATGAATCTAAGCTTCATCAGCTTAAATCCAAACTCATCTCTGCTACACTTGATGTACCAAACCAAACTCTGACCATGAACACCACAGCTGCTCTGCACCAGTCCAGCTCAGAGCTTTACTGCAAATGAACCTGTTTATCCTTCTCTAAATTGCAGTATTTTGAATAACACAAAGTTAGTCTACCTCAGTTTGTTTTGCAGGATGTGTCACAATAAAAAGCTGCGTTTTAAATGACCTGCCCCAACACATTACTCCCTTTATTTTCGCTTCTCAGCGATGCTGAAGTACCGCAACCACTACTTACGGACCAAAAATGTTGCTCCTGGTCGTTCTGGTCCACTTTCACCCCAGAGTACAGCGCTACAAATTATACACCAATACATTTGGCTTATATGTGTTACTTTTCCCTCAATTTAGGCTCACATTGATTTGATGTTTGAAGGTGAGCAGTGGTGGGAAATAAAAAACTTCTCTCAGATTAGTTAAACCTAATTGTCAAGTCATTTTCTTCTCCTTAATCCAAGAAATGTTGATGAAGAACTTGATGCATACAAGTCATGAAGCTGTCATGTAAGAAGAATGGGCTGAAATTTCTCCATATATATATATATATATATATATATATATATATATATATATGGATGATTTTTTTTTCAGTTAGTGCAAAAATAGAGAGAAATTCTGGAGAGATTACAGACTTTTAGACAATACTGTGTGTGACTAAATGTCATCTTATTGGTGCTTTGACCATGATTGATTATTATTCAAGTATTGGTACAAAGTTTGTTCTAGATGAATAAAAATAGTAAAATAGATCAATTAATTTATAATAAGTGATTACTAAAGGCAAAAAAAAAAGTTGTATATCCATTATCTTATGACGTGTATAGTTTGCAGTGGTGCTTTGTTTAACTTTTACCTTTTTTTGTAAATGAGTCATTTATTTGCTCCGCCTCTGCTGGGCAGTCATCACTAACCCTGGACGTTGATCAGGCAGAATCTCATAAAAGGCCTGTTGGCCACTGCTGATGGCAGAGGGAGGTTTTCAGACAGAAAACAATGGCTGGAGGTTTTCACTTCATTTGGATTCCGGTCCTTTTCACCTGTGTCGTTTGCACTTCTGATAACAGAAATGGTAGGGAGCAACAGCATCATCTATACTGGTGTCAGTTAGTAGTTGGTGAATAGAACTTAAATAGTTATAAAAAATGTTAATGCTGATTTTTTTTCAGTTATTGCAGTTCTTGAGAGCCTGGGTATCAGTAATGAAAATCCAGATGTGGCCAAAATCCTTTCAAAGATCGCAGTAAGTCCCAGAGACTGTGACGTAGCGACTATTTGGAGCCCTGCAGAGGGGTAGTGCTAATAGTGATAAATTTCCTCTTGTACATTTACCACAGATACCCAATGGAATTGATCCCAGTCACAAAAATCTAACGGTATGTAGCGACTTTTCAACTGTTCAACTCTTGTGATTTATCTTTATGCTGCGATGAATATCAAACTTTTATTATATCAAATGATTTCATAAAATCAGCTTTTTATGATTTTTTTTCTTACAGTCAGTTATCATCAAAATTTGTGAAGGTAAGTGGTTCTTTATATTTGTTTATTTATTTAACAATACACCACAATTCAATGATGTGTCGGTCTTCCACCATTTAAAGCTGTATATTTCTTTTGTGTTTTGCGTCTTTATCTCACGGTACCACCATCACTATCACCATTCTGACAGCAACCTACAACACTACTTCCTGCAGTGCCATGTATTATGAATGTATTTTGCCACGTTTGACATAACTTATTTATCATCATTATTATTATTTTACCTTTGCATCATTAAAGTTATTCCAAATGAGCCAAAAACTCAGGCTTCGAGCCCTGACGCTCTGGCTGCAAGCACACATGCCGCACCCACCTTCTGTTAAAATCAATCAAAAGAAATTTGGCTTAGAGGGAGGGGAGGTGGACGAGCTGATAATGGCTAGTTTCAGTCAGTGGGAGAGCGGAGAGGCTGTACTAAGGCTCAGTAAGATAAACTGTTTTAAACTGTTAATCATGCACAGCTACTCTAGCGGAGTCCAAGACGAAAAAATATGGAGTTGGAAATCAAAAACAGTCACGTGGTTACAGTAAAAAGTCCCTTTGTCATTGTTTTATATTTAAAAAATTACATATTTTTCCAACATGCACATTCCTTTATCTTACTACTGTAACATGTGCCACTGTTAACATATTCTTAACAGGTATGAAAGAAGCTCTGGCAAAGTCACAAAGGCAACTTCAGCAGATGGCTCACCGTTACAACCAACTTGGTGAGCGTACATCCACAGAAGAGTTTAAGTGAGCTTTTCTGTTGTTCTGATGTGCAGTAACCTATATGCTCTCTGACAGCTGAAGAATCATTTGGGTTGAGGAGTGAGGCCAGACGGCTGAAAGTGAAACTTGCTATGTGCATTTCAACAGCAACACCCATAGCCGGAAGTGAGCTTTTCATCGTATACGCTGCCTTACACATATGTATAACACTAGGAGACCATTTACATGAGCAAAAGGTAAAATGGATCTGTGATTTCTTGACAGCGTATCAAACCCACCTGCAGATCAAAATGAACCAGATGCTGGAGAAGCTCGATCCTGATACACTTCTCAGTGAGTTTTTCTGAAAATGGATGAAAACCTCTTGTTGCAAAACTTTACCACATGTCACAATTTCTTGTTTCTTTGTTTCTCTGTTTATTTCAGTTTTTAAAATAATGACACTCACCAGGGAGGTGAGCACTTTACAGAAGAAGCTCAAACTTGCTGCTAATTCTAACAAAACTGCCACTGAAATCAGAGGTGAGCTCTTTTATCGCTATGCTCTTCAACTGCTGAGAAAATCTTTAAAAGTTCAGCGTGAATTAAGCTGTCTCGTGTCTCTGACAGAGGTGCAGAGACAACTAGAAGAGAAAATGACTGAACAAAAAGCTAAGATAGCGGAAGCTAATGAGCGCTTTTCGAGTGGAACTCTCAGTAAGTGTATTTTTAAACTACAAGTGTGGAGCAGGTCAACAGAAAAATATGCTATTGTGCAGATGCATATATAAGCAGAAGGAAGTGGTTCATTGATTGCCTTTTATGTGTTTCTTCAGTTCTTCAGATAATCTCACTGCAGAATCAGATCTGGGATTTACAAGAGGCCAAATCAAGAGGAGAAAAAAATGGTTCTCAGACTTCAGTTGACGAGATTCAAGGTAAACTGCGGGCTGTTTGATTAGAAAACATGTGAAGACTGCTTGTACACAATTCAGGCAGTACACTTAGCAAAATTAATTACACAGTTCAGTATAACTGCTGGAGCATTTAGCAGCATTACTTGGTGAGAAAGTTGGCTGATTTTTTTTAAACTTCATGATGCTTTCTGCATTGGTGCTGCTCCACTGTATTTGGCCTTGAGGCAAATGGTCAACTGGTCAACCGCTGAGCGAAACCAGCACCAGAAAATCTGCTTTTTAATGCTGTAATGTGGATACTTTAGTGGGTGGCACTGTGGTATATAATACATTTGCCTTACAAACAAAAGATCCTCTGTTTGAGACCAGGAGAGGATATAAACTCAGTCTTAGGAGGTTACAAGCTTGAGCATTTCTAGTACTGGTTCCAAGCTGAGATAAAGGTTTATGTATGGTACCTAGAATATACTAAATCAAACATGTGGATCCATCTGATGGCAACCCCTTTGGAAATAAGGGAGCAGCCTAATTACCATCAATGTGGGCACTTTAACGTGGGAGTCTATGGGAATTGATTCACTTTTGGAGTCACCCTCAAGTGGCCATTAGAGGAACTGCAGTTTTTCTCACTTTGGAACTGACCTCATTTCAATTCAATGTTGCACTCGGAGCACCCTATTTATTTATTTTTTTATTAAAATTCACCCCAGTCTTTGGTGCGGCGGTGTAGTTTACTTGGAAAGTCACACTGTTTGGAGACATCTTTTGTTCTTCTTATTATTATTATTATTATTTTATTATATTAAACCTTTATTATAATTCTGTGTCATCATTCACCTTTTCTTCTGCTAATTTACATCAGTTAAACATCAGCTCACCAGGAAGATCACTCAGCTGCAAGACAAAGGAGATACCAACTTCGCCAGCTGTAAGCTAATATTTCTAAACAGCCCTCCATTTCTTTAGTAAGCAATAATGATAACGGCTTGTCTTTAAACACTTCCGGACACTGATTCTCTGTTGGTTGTCCAGTGCTGGAGCTGATTTTTGTGCGCAGTAGGATTGCAGAGTTGAAAAGGATGATCAGTGACCTTATTGAGAAATCCAAAATCTTTGCCGCCGGTGAGTTGTTAAACTTTGTGTCTCATCTTTGTGTAGATCCTGTCTCTCCTTTGTGGAGCAGCACATTTTTATTTTATTTTCTTTGTTCAGATGCCAGGAGACAATTGACTCAAAAGTCTGGTCTCCTCATGAAGAAGATTTTACAGTTGAAAGAGGATAAGAACAACAAGACACTAAGTAAGCAAGCAGCTCAACAGCGAGTAGGTTCTTTGTGTAGTTATCGCACCATTAATTTGACACCCTCTTGTTTTTTCCTGCAGCCAAGGAAATTATGATACTGCAGACCGAGGTGCTACATTTTGAACAGCTGATAAATAACCCCCAAAACATCACTAATCCCCAAATTCAAGGTGAACAACTCTGAAACTTTAATTCCTTACATTTATGAAGTTAAGTCACATATATGCCCGTCTTATTCAGGACTACAAAACTGTGATCCACTAACTGTAGGCAGAAACATAAATACTTGTTTGTTTATGCCAGAGCTTCGTGCTATCTTGGACCAAGAGAAGCAAAGGCAAGACATAATACAGAGGCAACTGGAAGCAACAGAGTATGCAAAGGCACAGCTGAGTAAGTATAAAGGAGAAATGTAATGATCTCTGCCCTCAGCACATAAATGCACTCATACTTCTGAGTCTTTCTATTAAGGTTCAAAACACAAGATGATATGTATTTTTTTTTTGAGCAGTCATACAAATCATCAGCGTAATGGAAGAGCTGAAAGAACAGCACCTGACAGGCCAACCCACCAGTAAGGCCACCTTTACTATTACTATTGTTAAATTTTGACAGAAGAACATCTCAAAGAATTTTACAATCATTTATTCTCTGAGGAGCAGAGAATTGTTAATAAAAATTAACAGCAAGGGAAGACACCGTCTTATTCCTTGACATTAAATGTGTGACCCTACGTTTTGATGTTTTAAATCTGCAGCTGTGATCGAAGCCAAAGAGCAAGAATACGCCAAAGCTCTGGCCAAAATAACAGGTGAGCATCCATTGTTTGTTCTGAAATGTTCTCGGCATTGTGTCAGATAAGAGCATCAATAATCTGATTTCCTCCTTTTCTACAAAAGAGCTGCAGAGGAAACTGAGACTGTTGACTGAAATGGGCTCCAAATTTGTGGAAAGATATGAGCGTAAGCTTTGAATTGGACTTCAGCTAAAACCTCTGCTGATTCCCGCTTGAGTTTCAGTTCTGATTTAAATTATGTGTCTCGTTTCTTTCAGAGATGAAGATTGACTTTGACCAGAACATTGCTGAACTGAACAGAACTGAGGACATCCAAGCAGCTCTCAGTGAGTAACCTTGCAGTGCTCAGTGTTCAGTGGTGCCTCCCGCTCAGCGTCTTATCCCATTGTTCTGAATTTGTAGTCTTGTATAATGATGTTTCTTTGGTTTTCTGGTCCAGTTCTGAAACTGATAAAGCTGCATGATGAGCTGAAGGCTTTGAAGGAACAGATCGTGCTCTCAGAAGACCGAGACTTGACCTTCGGTAAGGGACAGCAGTCACAGAGCAAATACTGTGCCTTTGTGTTTTATTCTGCTAATTAATAGGAATTTTTTAAAGCATTTTTGAGCTTGATTTACTTCTTGAGACAATTTGGTCAGGAAAAAAGTGAAATTATATCATCGCATATTTTCTCCAGTATTTTTAACCTATCATAAAAACCCTTATTCCTGTCCAACAGAGCTACAGAGACAACTGGAGAAAAGGCAAGAAGAACTGAACTCTACTATTGCACACATAGAGAGTCTGACTTCCAGCCCAGGAACAAGTGAGCTTCTTGACTTTACTTTGTGATAACTAGAATTATTGTTTGAGTTCTAATCATTGCTTTTAAACTAAACCCAATGAGACAAACAGCAGAGGCTCACAAATATGGGCTGTGGATACAGAGTGTATACAAAAGAGGGACATAGATATAGTTAGATAGTAGCGTGGAAGATCTGTAAATCCACTTTCTTTCTAGCAGCCAGCAGGGTTAAGTTTTGTAACCTGTAATCTCATTCAGGGTGAAATAACCGAGTGTGCATGGCTACTTTGTGATGATGCTTCTGGTCTCAAACAAAACCACCAAAAGTTGCCCCACATTTTTCTTCCTTTCTAGAAAATGATAGCCGCAAGTTCTAAGAGTGGCTCGTTGTGCTTTTACAATTAACACAAATTGAACACAGATGAAACTGAATGAAAGCTGGACTGTCACATATCACAGCTTTCATGTTTAAATCTGACTAAAATCAAATGTAAGCTATGGCCACAAAAAAACTTCAGTAAGACTGATTTTCTGCCTGTTTCTTTGTTTTAGTTTTAAAGATCATTGAACTGCAATATGACTTATGGAACCTTCGGAACAAAGCTGCCAATGGAACCAGAAGCAATCACGAAGAAGGTTAGTCTTACTTTAATATTCCAAAAGTCACGACAAATGGCAAAATGTAACCTCATCATTTACTCTTCCTCAGAGTTGCAGGACAGACTAGACGGCTTCATCAATGAAATAAACAGAGCCGGTGAAAACACAAAACTGAGTGAGTCTTGTGAGAAATTCTCTACAGTCTCAATACAGTATCTTTTGCAGTCAACTACATTTTTGACCTTTTTTTCAGTACTGAAAATCATGACTCTGCAGAGTCAGTTAGAGCACCTGAAGCCACTGCTGGAAAAAACTTACAATTCAACCTGTAAGTACTGTCAACAAGAACTCATGCTATTACAAACTAGACTAATAATGTTACTGTAGTATACTGACATATGTGTTGCTTTCAGCTCCAAACATGCTACTCATAAATGAAGACTTAATTGAGGAGTTAACGTTCAAAAGGACCGAGTTGCAAAAATATATCAGAGAGCTGAACGCAAAGAATCCATCTAATGCCAAATTAAGTAAGTCCAGAGACAACATGGATCGACTTTGATTACTGTAAAATAGCCTGAAACATCATTCTATACAGTTCATCTATACTCTTCTCTGCAGTTCTGGCTACCACTGATCTCTACAAAATTCTCAAAAGAATTGAAAAAGAAAACCATGATGATAATGCAACATCCTCTTTAACATTAAGTCGTAAGTATGTCCTATGATCGCTGAATAACTTCAAGTAAAGTGGGCCTTTTTAGAGCTGAGGGTACAATATTCTTGGATCATAATCTGGCTGTTGCAGGGCATCCATGCTGCTAATTTGCGGTGTAGTGTTTCAATCCAGTCCTTTTGTTTTAAATCAGTCCTACAGATCTTTCTTCAAAACAAAAACAGGGAATATGCTAGTATTAAGGACAAAGTCACAGGTGAGTTGATTTTTTTTTTCTGAATAAATTCATCATAACTAAGAGTTTGGTGTGCAGATACAATTTTGTTAACTTGGCTTTCTCCTTTCATTCGTCAGAGCTGGAGAGAGAACTGCGGTTAAAGACGGAAGAATGCTCTGGACTGGAGGAGCACCGAGATCGTAAGTTGTAAATCTCTCTTCGCCTCAAAGCATCTGAGCTTCAGTTCTAATGTGAGTGATTCTTTTTGTCAGAGCTGAAGACTGAGCTTGAAAAGAAGATTGCAGAACTGAACAAGACTAAAGATGCTGAAACAGCTCTCAGTGAGTGCAGTGCAGTTTAAGTCCCTCTCTCTGTTTGCTCACTTTCTCGCCTTATTTCTGAACTAAACTGTGCGCTCGTATCTGCTCATGTTTGTCTCTGCCAGTCCTGAATGTGATCAACTTGCATGCTGAACGGAGGGCTTTGAGGGAGAAGATCTTAAAGGCAGAAGATCCAGAAATCATCTCAGGTGAATAATAATTGTCATAGTCAGCACACTTCCTCAAAACAGATGTGAACTTGTATTATAAAACTGTCTCTGTCTCCCCACAGGCCTGCACAGGGAACTGGAGGAGATGCAAGATGACCTGAATACTAAAATTGCAGAAATAAAACGTCTCATTGCCAACCCGAGAACAAGTGAGTTCTCTGTGACACTCTGTGATCAACAGGAACTGTTTACACTTTCATAAGAGAAATGATCAGACCCCATCCATCCATCCATCCATTTTCTTCTGCTTGGCTAGGACCAGGTCATGGGGGCAGCAGCCTAAGCAGAGAAGCCCAGGCCTCTCTCTATCCATCCAGCTCATCCGGGGGTGGGGGGGGGGCGACGACACTGAGGCATTTCCATGCCAGTCGAGAGATATGATCTCTCCAGCGTGAACTGGGTTTGCCCCAGGGCCTCCTCCCCTGTTAGGATATGCCCAGAACACCTCACCTGAGAGGTGCCTAGGAGGCATCCTAGTGTGATGTCCAAACAACCTCAACTGGCTCCTTTTGATGTGGAAAAGTAATTGCTCTACTTTGAGTCCCTCCTGAATGGCTGTGCTCCTCACCCTCTCTCAAGGGAGAGGACAGCCACCCTTTGGAGAAATTTCATTTCTGCCACTTGTGTCCACAATCTTGTTCTTTCAGTCACTACCCAAAGCTTGTGACCATAGGTGAGGGTGGTCCCCACTGATAAATCGACAACTTCATTTTCACGCTCAGCTTCCTCTTTACCATAACAGACCATTGCAGTCTCCGCATCACTGCAGACACAGCTGTCTGTCGTTCTCCTGTCACTTGTGAACAAGACCCCGAGATACTTGAACTCCTTCACCTGGGGAAGCAACTTGTCCCTGAGCCGGAGTGGGCACTCCACTTACGGAGCTGAGGACTATGGCCTCAGACAAATGTAAAGTATGCTTTAGAGGGGCTAATTCTCATACCAGCTGCTGCCAACCATTCCACTGCGAGCTGGAGGCTACCAACTGAAGAAAAAGGACCGCATTATCTGCAAAAAGCAGAGATCAGATTCTGAGGCCACCAAAGCAGAAGCCTTCCAACACACAGAAATTCTGTCAATAAAAATTATGAATAGAATCAGTGACAAAGGGCATCCCTGACAAAGTCCAACACACACACTTATTGCCAACTTATTGCTGGCAATATGGACTTGTTTCATGTGGGTTTTGCAGGGACTGAATGTCCTGCAACAACGGACCAGACAACCCCATACTCCCACACCACCCCACACAGGACATGGTCGAATGCTTTCACCAAGTCCACAAAACACATGTAGACTGGATGGGCAAACTCCCACACACACTCGAATATCCTTGAGAGGATGAAGAGCTGGTCCAGCATTCTGCAACTAGGATGAAAATTCTATTGTCCCTGGTATTGTTCTGGTACCATGTGCACTTATGGACATCATTATGTCTTGGTGTTCATTATGGGCAAACCGATTTGCACAGTCCAATAACAAAACACCAGTCGAGTTCAGATCAGGCAGGCCGTCTCCTCCCAATCACGCCTCTTCAAGTCGCAGGTTGCATCAAGTTGGAAAAAAGAATGAGGTTTTGTTACATTTTTGTGACTTGGTTGCAGTGACACACATTTCCATATAGGAATATTCAGTTTAATTTAGTTCAATTCAGTTAAGTTTTATTTATATAGCAACAATTCACAAGTCTTTCTCCCGAATGTCACATGAGCAGACTCTACCTTCCATTCATTGCATGTTTGTTTGTTGCAGTTTTAAAAATCATTGAGCTGCAGCAATACGTAATGGTCAGTAAGCAGGACAACATAA
>JAMQGT020008662.1:0-15316 GCA_024447675.2 Pterophyllum scalare | reverse complement strand
GGAACCATATGTCCAGTTTAAAGGTAAATAAAAAAAATTTAAAAATTAAAAAAAATCTAAAGCTTCAGTATAGGCAGCAGTGCACATTGGCAGATGTGAGAAATGCTACTTGATATTAAAATACTGCACACAGCATATTTACCAGTCAGCTTGGACATTTTCACACTGATGAAATGAGATCAGAGGCGTATCGGTGTGTATAAACAGGTGTGCAGCATCTGTCTACCTCTAAGTAGGTGGGATTACACACAGTATGTGACAGTGTGCAGCTTGTGAGGTTAAAACCTTGAGTTCTGTGAGGACAACTATAGTCAGAGTACAATATGATCGATACTCCAGCTGCAGTGATTTATATTTGGTGGTATGGCTCTGTTCTGAGACCTCTCTGCCCTTCCATGCTTATGCATTGGGATCCTAACACAGGGAGAGGAGCAGGCAGTTTTCACTTCTTTACTTCAGACCAAATGAGTTACATGAACGCCATCCATCCATCCATCTTCCATCATTATTGTCCTGGCCCACAAGCCAATGTACTTCTAGTGCAGGTAACAAGCCTGGATAATTAGGGAGGGTTGTGTCAGGAGGATGACTTGGAGTCATTTTTGACCAGGATACGTCCTTCAATGCACATATTAAACAAATATGTAGGACTGTTCTTTTGCATTTGCACAATTGCTGAAAAGTTAATCCATGCATTTATTACTTCTAGGCTGGACTACTGTAATTCATTATCATCAGGCTGTCCTAAAAGCTCCCTGAAAAGCCTTCAGCTGATCCAAAATGCTGCAGCTAGAGTACTGACAGGGACTAGAAAGAGAGAGCAGATTTCTCCCATATTGGCTTCTCTTCATTGGCTCCCTGTTAAATCCAGAATAGAATTTAAAATCCTTCTCCTCACATACAAGGTCTTGAATAATCAGGCCCCATCTTATCTCAAAGACCTCATAGTCACCGTATCACCCCAATAGAGCACTTCGTTCTCAGACTGCTGGCTTACTTGTGGTTCCTAGGATACTTCAGAGTAGAATGGGAGGCAGAGCCTTCAGCTCCCAGCTTGGATTCAGGAGACAGACACCCTCTCTATTTTTAAGATTAGGCTTAAAACTTTCCTTTATGATCAAGCTTATAGTTAGGGCTGAATCAGATGACCCTGAACCCTCCCTTAGTTATGCTGCTATAGGCCTAGGCAGCTGCAATTCGATTGAATTGCATTGCATTGCATTGCAGTGCAGTTGGCAAACAGAGTACTGGTGGAAACTGTGCTACTGTTGGCCAAAGACAACAGAGGGGGGAAGGTATAAGACAGAAAGAGTCATAGAGATGCCCAGGAGAGAGGGCAGTGAACCTTTTGACCAGTTTGTTTTCTACAATCCTGGAGAGTGAGAGGATGCCTGAGGACAAAGGTGATGTACAGAACTGTAGTAACTACAGAGATGAGGCATACCATGAAGCTATGGGAAAGAGTTGTTGAAACTAGGTTAAGAAGAGAGGTGGGGATAAGTGAGCAGCAGTATGGCTTCATGCCAAGAAAGAGCACTACAGATGTGATGTTTGCTTTGAGAGTGTTGATGGAGAATGACAGAGAAGGTCACAAGGCGTTGCAGAAGTCAGTAGATGCAGAGAAGAATGGTCTGTAACTGCTGAACATGTATGAGGACAGCCAGACAGTGGTAAGGTGTGCAGGAGGAATGACAGCTGCTAAGATTTTCATTGGGAGTGACCGGGATAGATGAGATTAGAAATGAGTGCAGTACCAGTCAAACGTTTGGACACACTTTTTTGCTTCATGAGCCAAAAACAAAAAAACTTTTTTTCCTGTCTTTTTTTATTTGAATGAGAGCGAAAATGAGAATGAGAGTGGAAAAAAACGTATCAAATAACTTCTTGTGACTTACTACACCACCATCCCTCCAGCATCCAAATGCAGTGCAATAACTTTGTCACTCATTTAACTGTGTAACTATTTATATAACTTTATCACTCATCAGGACGGTAACCTCTTAACATCCAATATTGTTGCAGCCGGTGCATCAAGACATCAATGGCAAAAGCACATTTTGATCTTCCTAAGTTTCAGAAATGAAGATTTTATGGGATATGCTTGTGACTGAAATCTGGTTTCAAAACACCAAGATGCTTGTGGCAAAAACGTGCATCTCGAGGCTTCAAAGCAAGTCTTCAAACCAATGTGGGATGCCACAGTAGCTATGTCCATCTTTCATGTTCTCTGTGGGGAAAAGACACCTTGTTCAGAGCACTGTGAAATCAGCAGCATCTGAGAGAAGGGCAGCATTTGACACCCTGGGATGGGAAAGCATTGGATACTTACTACAGTTACAAAGAAAGAAGTACAGAGTGGAAGCTTAGCTACTGAAAAACTTTATCCTGGATGTGTTCAGCATTACACAATATACCTAGCTGATTCTGGCAGAGGCTTTCTGCTTTAATGGAGAAATAAAGGGTGCTTCTCCCATTCTTCAGAAATTTTCCTCTCCAGCCTCACCCAACTGAAGCAAAAAAACCAAAAGAGATCTATTCAAACTGGAAATTTTTTTACAACTGCTTAGATAAAGACAAAGATGTCTATGTATAACAAGTCTATAGTGAAGAGCCCTAGCCTCCACCTTAGCTGTGAGGATCCTCTTGATGTTCTCTCCATTGAGGAAATTTTGCAATTTTCATTTTTAGCCTGCACACTCAATAACAGCCGCAAAAACTACCAGGGGAATCTTTTCATACTTCATGAGCACTCTCGCTAGAAATCAAGCCATAATCCAGCTGCCTGTGAAAGAAATACAACTACTATTGTTGCATCCTTTATTTTCTT
This sequence comes from Pterophyllum scalare, assembly GCA_024447675.2. Classification (NCBI taxonomy): domain Eukaryota; kingdom Metazoa; phylum Chordata; class Actinopteri; order Cichliformes; family Cichlidae; genus Pterophyllum; species Pterophyllum scalare. Next base: position 12,489 of record JAMQGT020008662.1, on the reverse strand, counting down.
CCTCCAAAGCTTACAAAAGGTGTTATTTCTTCAGAGCCATTTTTTTTCTCTTTTTTTTTGTAGTAAACACAGGTTTGTCAGAACCCCCCGCACACCACCTCCACCACCATGGCTGCCACACTTACTGATTTCTTTTGTCTTCCCAACAATAATGCCTCTGGCATTTTGATCAGGGCTTCAAGGTCCCTGATGCCTGAGCTTATGTTAAAAGCAGCAAGAGAAAGGAAGTCCAATTAGTTTTTCCTTTCTCCTCTCATAATTCATTTTCAATCAAACAAAAGACTCTGTATAATAAAAGAATGGGATAACATCAGATTATGTACAGCTGCAGCTGAATACGTTTGTGAAGCCTTTAGAATAAACCTGGATTCCTGCATTGATTCCTCATAAAATGCGGTCTGATATTAATAATTACTGACAAACAATCTGACTAAATTAACAGCATACAAACTGCGAAACCCACTGAGTAATCACAGTACCAGCTGGAAAAAGTAACAAGCATCTGAAACAGGAGATTCATACACAGATGAAGGAGGATATATTTTTTTAATCATTCCTTCAAAAACTATGAATTTCTTCACCTGGGTGACTTAGGTCGTAGACATAACCTGCCCCAGAACAGGCTATACATGATTAGATATCAACAAGTATAAAATCACCACCTACTGACCAATCAGTTCTTCAGTGTCACCTCTTTGCACAGATAGTAAAAGTTTCTGAACTTTTTCTAATAGCATCTAATATTTTTGTAATTCCCTGATGACCATGAGTAATACTTATAGATTCTTATGGATGCAACTTTTTTCCTTGCTGCCTGGTTAGACCCCCTTTTGCCTTCACTGTCTTTATGCTTCATGGCAAAGATTCAACATGGTGCTTAAAATATTCCTCGGTCATTTCGATCCATAATGGCATGACAGCGTCACACAGTTGCCGCACAATTGGCCGCTGCACATATCACACACTGCACAGATCACCTCCCATGCCACTGCATCCCAAAGGTGCTCTATTGGACTGGTAATTGTGGAGGCCATTGTGACATTCAAGAAACCAGTCTGAGATGATTTGAGCTGTGCGGCATGGTGCATTATCCTGCTGGAAGCAGCCATCAGAAGATGGGTACACTGTGGTCATAAAGGAATGGACATTGTCAGATACAATACTCAGGTAGGCTGTGCTGTTTAAACAATGCCCAATTGGTACTAAGGGGCCCAAAGTGTGACCAAAAAACACCACCCACACCATTTCACCACCACTAGGAGATTGAGCCATTTATCTAAGCCAGGACGGCTCCATCCTTTCATGTTGTTTACGCCAAATTCTGACCTTATCATCTGAATGTTGCAGCAGAAATCAAGACTAATAAGTCCAGGCAGTGGTTTTCCAATCCTCTACTGTCCAATTCTGGTGAGCCCATGTTAATGGTAGCCTCTGTTTCCTGTTCTTAGTGGACAGGAGTGACATGAGGTGTGACCTTCTGTTGCTTTAGCCCATCTGCTTCAAAGTGCTCTTCTGCATACCTTGGTTCTAACAAGTGGTTATTTGAGTTAGGTTTGCCTTCCTATCAGCTCAAAGCACTCTGGCCATTCTCCTGTGGCCTCTGGCATATTCAAAAAGGCATTTCCTCCCAGAGAACTGCTGCTCACTGTGCATTTTCTGTGTTTGGGACCATTCTCTGCAAGCTCTAGAAATGGTTGTGTAGATGAGCAGTTTTTCCGTCTGGGACCAACGACCAGGCCGTGTTCAGAGTAATATAAATCACCTTTGTTCCTCATTCCGATGCCCTGTTTGAACTTCAGCAGGTCATCTTGTCTACTTGCCTAAATGCACTGAGTTGCTGCCACATGATTGATTTATTAGATATTTGCATTAATGAGCAGTCAAACAGGTTTACCTAATGAAATGTCTGGTGAGTGGATATTTGTACTCGTGGACTTTATATCACATTTGCATGTAGCCTAAACCTACCTTTAAATTCTCTGTATATATTTATTCTCCACGCGCTGTCAGACCGAGGCTGCAGCTGGAAGAATAAAACTAAAACTGTCTTATTCACATTTAAACATTAATTGAATGTTTCCACAGTGATAATCCATCAGATTCTCCTGAGCCTAAATGATTGGGCTGTGATACTAAGCCTGTTAACTTATACAGTCAGCATTGTTGCTGGGTTTCTTTATATAGGACGTATTTTCCAGTCTTAATGACCAAACTTTTGAAAGCACACACATTTATAAAGCGCTCTCACACACTGCTGTTCAGTCCTTTTCCTGTCACACAAACCAACACCCCGCTGCTTTGTCTGCAGCAGCTGCGTCGCTGCACTATGTGTTTAAGGTCTTCATATTTTTCTAATATTGTAGTTTTTATCTTCCTTACTTCTTGGTACAGGCAGCAGGTCTTGTTGCAGCATTTCAGTTGGGTTTAGGTCAGCAGTTTCAAAATGATTTTTTTCTTGTATGTTTGGATCACAGCAGGGAACGCAAGTTAAACAATAAAAAAATAAAGCAAAATACAATACAAAAATACAAATACTCCAGTAAAATCAAAACGTGGACCCCAAAACTCTCATACAAGAACAAAACGTATTCAACACTGCAACAGCAATAAAATCAGACATCAGAATTTAAAAATACTAAAAGAACTGAAGCTCAACATTAAAATAAATTCAAAAGAGAAATAATGCAAACTCAGAGTCCACAATAAATAAATAAATACACCGTAACGAATGGTTCTTCAAACGAGCTCTCCTAAACTTCGGGTCATGGAGTGCTGCCCTGATCTTCTCCTGTAAAAATTTACTGATACGATTCTGAATCCACTGATTCCACCTCAGACGGTCGAGACAGAAAAAACAGCCCAAACAACGAAGCTGCCGTCACTGTGCTTCACAGCTGGGATCAAGTTTAGGTTATGTTGTGCTCACAGTGTGCTACGGTGTGCATTTTTGCCAAAACTTTTAAAATATTCCGTCATCTGTCCTTTGATTGGTAGGACTACACGTTCTGTGTCATCTTTGCAGATTACTTACTCCTAAGAGGTCTTATTTTGGATTGAATTTTCAGGTCTTTGGGGATTATTTTGTAGCCTTTCCCATATTTGTGCATCTAATACAGAGTGTGCACTTTTTTAGTGCAGACTTCTATTCTTGTTATTTATGAGGACGCCACCTCAATAACCCACACTTCCACTTTCATCTTCTGAACGTGAACATCTGCCTCCGAGTAACGTTTGAAGAAGTCATTAGCGTGATGTGCTCCACGTTTTCCATCCTGGACTGTGAAAGATGACTCAGTTTGTGCAATAAAGACACAAAAGATGCTACTGTTAATAAGTCATCAAAACAAATTATGGCAGTGTCGACCTTTTTCTTGCATTTGGAAGTGACCGTGGCCCATTCGTCCAACTCTAATGACAAGCATCGACAGCACCTGCCGCACACCTGCTGTGAGGAGCTTTATGTTGGCATTGCTGTTTGTTGTGTTTCATATCGTATCAGTCTGCTGTGTAGCGGAGGGTTGCTATTCCCCCACAGGGATCCCACACTGAACCAAATTAAAGAACTCAGTTATTTGTGCTAATGCTTTAAAATACAGGAATTTGTGCCAGAAAATAATTTCCCCGAGGGCCTGGATCAAATCCAGTTTTAAAACAATAGAAGACACACTTGTGTAGTTGCACAATTGTTCCAGGGAAGGTCAAATGCATGTTTATTAAAGTGCTGTATTTTTTAAGGTTTTGTTTAATTGCTGCAAAGCAACAGGCTTCAAGCTGACCTGCATTGCTTGGGTGCTTTTTCAGGCACTTTGAATTTTGAAAGCCCAGTATTGAGTCCGATGCTGAGCATTGATAAGCTGGAAACATTATCAGCCAGTCCAGCTGGATGAAATATATCTCTGTGAGCGTTATCTGTATCTTAAAAAGGCTGTTCTGTGTACTTTTCACCATGTCCAAGCACACAAAATTTATACAACAGTTCCAAGCAATTATGAGTATGGGGTTCTGCTTTTGCCAGGCTAAAGAAATCAGATTATTTTTATTGAATACAGCATAAAATGTTCATTTGCAGTTGTAATATGGCTTTAGCGTGGTAAAACAATCCAAAATGTACCTCCAGGTTATTTTGATGAAGGTCAAAATTCATTCACGCATTCTTACAGTGGAAATATGGGGCCTATGTTGGACATATGCTGATTAAAAAACAAAGTGTAACAGACCCTTCTTTTATGAATTTGCATTCTAAATGCATTCCTTTTAGTAAAAATATGAAATCCTCAAAGGAAGACCAAATTAAAGTGCTCTTCTGGACTCAATTAAGCTTAACAATCACTTAAGGATGGAAGGCCAAACAATAAAGAGATTTAACAGAACTTAAAGGTACAGTCAGTAATTTTTTTGAGGTTTAATAGAAAAAAAGGCAAACTGCACTTCTAAATATACATAGATTAGTCTGTAATTACATCTTCCAACAAAGTGATGCATTCTTGTAACCTTATAATCAATTAAAAATACAGGGCACCAGTTTGTGGAAGCTGCCATAGTTCTCCACCATATTTGCATAAAGTGGCCAGGAAGAACATCTCGCTTCAGACTAATCACGTTTGTGGCTCCCATACGCAGTACGCCAAAACCAGAGGAGAACTCGTAGGCTTTCCTGTGTCGTGGAAGGACATTTAAATTTGTGCCTACACCTTCAGACTCAATGCATGAAGCATCATACCTATGTTTTACCATCTGAGAAGGAGTCTTCTTCACCAAAGAAAGACCCAAAGGCCCCGGCATCGTGATAAAATGTCATCCTTGTCCTCCTGACCCCAAGCCTCATCTCCTGAAGGCTTGTCTTAAAAAAAATGAATAAATCACACGTTCGCACTGATAAACAGTTTGATTACATTCTCACATTGTATGATAGTTTAGCCTCAGAATCCAACAGTGTTCCATCCCCTTCAAAGCCAGTTTCACTAACACTCCCGAACAGTAGCTTACAGAGGCTAACGGTAGCAAAAACAATAGCGCTTCCCGACAGAAAAGTTCAGGATATCCTCAACAATTCACCCCAGTTGTCATCGGTCAGCTTCACTGACTCAACAACTAACACTCATTTCACAAAGTTTTACAGCCTCTTCCAGAGTAAATAAAGGTGGCTGTGTCTCATCTGGGACTGACCGAGGTAAACTGTGGACTGACAACATACACAACAGGGAAAAACTCCACGGTGGAGCCGGCGCAGAGTCACTTTCCGGTCTTGGGTAACAACAAATGAACGGTGGAGTTTTGAGGTGATTTGGTGATTTGAGAAGAATGAGTCCTAAAACAAAAGAGAGTCAATCCCAAAAGACTCTTACATTAAAATGCCCAACTTTACAGCATTAAAAAGCAAATTTAGAACCTGGTACGAAAAATGGTTTTGGACTCATTTGGGAATTTCCGCTAATTGAGGGCTGCCATCTGCCTGGGTCCTGCTTTTTTGGACTGTTATGTCTTTTATCTTCCTTTCTTCATGTTCTCTCAGCTGGTTGCAGGGATTTGGATTCTGTTCCTTGTCACTGGAGTCTGCATCTGAGTTCACAACCAGAGAGTCAAGACACCATCGGTGTCTGCAAGGTCTCATCCACTACTTCGAGTCATTAAACTAGACTTTTTTGTGCTCTCAGGAACTGATTGCAAGTTGTTGTGGTGACTAGCTGATGGTCCAGGGTGAGCTGGTTAGTTGAGTGTGCAACACTCAAACCTCTAGGCAACCACTTTCAACCACAAGGCAATTGCACAGGTGGCCTGGTGGGGAGGCACCCTGACTCCAAATAGTTTTGATTCAAGTCAGACTGACAACAATCACTCTCAAACAGATTGGAGAAGGTTTGCAAATAATATGTCTCTGTAGGTTCTCAGTCAGCCAGGTCATAGTCGTCTCTGGAGCTTGAAAAAAAGGCGACTGGACTTCTTTAAGTTTCTAGAAGATATTTCACCTCTCATCCCGAAGGCTTCTTCAGTTCTCAAACCAGAAGGTGGAGAGACCCAGGTATTTAAACCCCAGTGGGCGTGGTCTCCTGGAGGTGGTTGCGACCCTCTATTGTTCATGTGCATAATCACATGCACCAAGGTGTGAAAGGAGGTGTGGGTCATTACAATCAGTGGTTTCAGATTAAACCAATTTGGGACTTTGCCCCATTCTATCAAGTGACCTATTGAGGTCACCTGAAGAAAGACGGGGGAAGAGGCACCTAGGGAGGGAGCTCAGGACTGTATTGTAGATGGGGGGAAATTAGTGATGTAATCCACCTCCACTGTTCACTGATGGTTGTTCACAGTGGACGTAGATGCTTCTTTTATTCCTCTTTCAAACCATCTGTCTTCCCTGTCCAAAATGTGAACACTGGCATCCTCAAAAGAATGCCCTTTATCCTTTAGGTGCAGAGGCTCTTCACAAACCTTTGAAGGATAAAGGAAACTCTTTCAAGGTCACTCTTTCGAGGATGCCAATGTTCACATTTTGGACTGGGAAGCCATATTAGCCCAGGCTTTCTTATTGCTGAATCATAAACACTGACCTTAACTGAGGCAAGTGTAGTTCTTTAGAGGTTTGTCTCAGTTCTTTCGTGACCTACTGGATGAGTCATTGATGCGCTCTTGGAGTAGGTTTGGTAGGTTCCTGGGAAGGTTCACTATTTTTCAAGTTTTCTCCATTTGTGGATAACGGATCTCACTGTGGTTTGCTGGAGTCCCACAGCCTTAGAGATGGCTTTGTAACCCTTTCTTGAACTAGAAGTGAAGATCAGGCAGTAATCAGGCCTGAGTGCAGCTTGTGAAATTGAATGTGGAAAGAAATCATCATTTAAATGCATTTTCTATTAACTTGGGTTATTGTTGTCCAATATTGCAATTTTTCTGATCTTAAACATGCAAGTGTGACGAATACGAAAAAACAAACAAAAGAAATCAGGCACCTACACCAATGATTGGCTAACTGAAAACAAGTGTCCGCAAATCCTGGATAAATCGGCCCATTTGTAGATGTGCTCAACCTCCTGTGAAAATGCAGTGAGAAACCAGAAAATCCGGCGCTGTCCTTCAAGGCTGAAGTTGTCAAAGTAATTGTTCAGCTGTTTTTTCAGAAGTCAGCATGAGAAGGCTCTCACCCTGAATTTATTTTATTGCTGGAAAATGTGTACACTCCCGAGTCATCCACTTTTAAAAGTCAACTTCAGCTTCCTCTGGAGAGACTAAACAGTTGTTACCAAAAAATCCCACACAGAGCCCAGTGATATTAAGCATGCTGCAGTCTCCAGGTCAAGGAGGTAACCAAAATGCCCTTCGATAAATAGCCTTTAATTAGCAGCGATGTGAGGTCATCCTATCATAATATAAATTTGTTTTATTTCAAACACAGATCAAACTAACTGGCCTTATGATTTGTCTGCTGTGCCAAGAACATTTTTTATTTTCCATCTAATGTTGCAGTGCAGCAGTAAGTCATTTAAAGCTGCATCAACTTCTATCAGGAATTCTAAAGGTGGCGATGCTGATGGGATAAGGAAGCGGACATGTTCTATCACTGAATTCATAACTCTGCATGCCGAAGACTGAGCACAGAAAAGACTGATGGATAATACAGTGACAGGAAGAATGGTCTGGGTTATCCTGTCTCAAAAGAGGCACCTTTCCATGTTCTTTTCCTGTCACAGAGGATCTTTCAGGACTCCGTATACTTCCATGGCTTGGTATAAGCCTTCCATGTCTGCTAGTGTGTGTTGGAAGTGCTGTATCCTCGGTGAAGGATTTCCTCTGATGTACAACAAAAGCTGGGCATTGTCATCAGTTGATTCATCAGCCTCCAAAGCAATGCAAGGTGCACTCTGCAAAGCATTATCAAGCTGCGAGTGTACATCCTGTGCTAATATTTCTGCTCAACTTGGGATTTTGTTCATGTTTTCACAGTTTGTGTCATTTCAGTTTTTTTGAACAGTCTCCAAGCAGCCCTTCACAATTTCTAAGGTCTTCTTATATAGTTCTACAGTAGAGTTTATTCTCAGCAAACACAGTGCTGCTGTGAGGGAGAGAGTGAGGCCCTGTGCAGAGGGCTCATATTAGCCTTGGAGATCATTTATTTATCAGCTGCTGCTGGACAGTGTCTTCAAAGTGTCTGTGTCTGGTCTCAGAATGGCGTTTAGTAATTCCACAGTTTTATCAATACTTCTCTTACTTTTACTCATGTACCAGATGACTTTGATGGGCTTGCTAATGCTACAGGATGACTTCATCGCATTGATGGGCCAATGGGCGGGGCCTTGCACCGTAAAATCTTGGACAAAAACCTCCCTGCCTCAGCCAGAACACTAAAGACGAGTCGTGGATGGGTCTTCCAGCATGACAATGTCCCAGAACATACCACCAAAGCAACGAAGGAGTGGCTAAAGAAAAAGCACATCAAGGTCATGGAGAGGCCAAGCCAGTCTCCAGACCTTGATCCTATAGAAAGTCAGAGGGCGCTGAAACTTTAAGTTGTCAAGCGGCAGCCAAAAAAAGGGATTTAGAGTTTCTGTAAAGAGGAGTGGGCCAAAATCCCTCCTGAGATGTATGTAAACCCAGTGACAATTATACTTAAATTATTATTCATCTAGATTATTCTGATGTGAGTAATGTTGGAGATAATACAACCACTGATGATGATGGAATCACCACATTTGGAAGATGTTCTTTTTTTTTCCTTTGGGCTTCTTTTAATTGGTGATTCATATTTTTACCAGTAGTTGTTTGTGTTTCTCTTCAGCTGAATGGAACTAAATGGCACGTCATACATTAATGAGTCTTTCTTGAAATCATGACGCAGTGAATAAATAAAAAACCTTGCTGAGAGAGCAGTGTTAAGTATATTATCTCTGTCAAACTGCAAACATCAACTCAAAACAAAAAAAAAAATCTAGATTGATAAACAGCTGTACAGGCCAGAGGGGAGATATGTAAATTGGATTTAAAGCGGAACGGTCCTTCCGGAAAAAAAAAGAAAGAAAAGAAGGAGTTTTAAATCAATTCAATGACCAGAAACAGGACTCTAAAGAAATCAGTCCACTCTTCCATCCATTATCTTTCACTTATCTCAAGTCAGGTCATGGCAGTAGCAGGCTAAGGAGAGTGTTACAGACACACGTCTCCTCAGCCACACTTTCCAGTTCCTCATCCGAAGGTATTCCCAGACCAAATGAGAAACGTGGTCTCTTCAGCCAGCTCTGGGTCTACCCCGAGGCATCTTCAGAAGGCACCCCGAACAGATGCCCAAACCACCTCAACTGGCTCCTTTTTTAAATGCACTTTCTCCAAGATCCCTCCTGATGTCAGAGCTCCTCAGCCCGTCTCTAAGGTCGAACCCAGCCACCCTACAGAGGACACTCTGCTTGGATTTGTGACCTTACTCTTTCATGATTTCATGACCATAGGTGAGGGCTGAGACACAGATGAATTGGTAAATCAAAAGCTTCACCTTTCGACTCAGCTCTTCACTCCGATAGTCCCCCCCCCTTCTAAATAAATGCTAATATCGTTTAGCTGTATGTATAAACATACAGCTGTATGTATAACACGACAGTGTGTCCTGTGATGTGTTTATGGCTTGTTCTAGAGCCCTCTAAATATCAATCAGTGCAGCTTTAATAGTTCCTTTTGAACAGTTGCATTGAGAAATCATTCATAAACTCATGTGGAATATCTCTGGAGAAAAGTTGGGAGTTTTGCTACTTATAATAATAGAGACTAGTACAGAATAACAGCATCAGGGGGCCCTTCAACATTTATATTACTGTATTTCTGGTCTGCTTTGTTCATTCAGAATTATTGTACTGATTATACTTCTTCCCCATTCACTCTATAATAAACATCATCCTTTCCAGTTTCTCTTCTCCTCGCATTTGCACTCAAAGTGCGTTTTCTTATGATGTTTGGAGAGGGAGAAAGATAGCAGGCTGAAGAGTCTAAGCCAATCAGTGTTACTCGGCTCCTCGCAGGATGTTCACTACAAGGTAGCCCGGAAAGCTGACAGAGCCAATCATCGCCAAAAGACCTCGCACACCGCCGGAAACAACCCGCCCCCCCACGTCCCCTCCAACGCAGACACCTCGTCATCTCATATTAGCCCCCCTGCAGGAGCTAAGACGTGCACCCACCCCCAACCTGGAGTCATCTGGCATCCAGCTTCATCTGAGAGCTTTCATGAGCTGAATCAACACGCCGCACCTCTACAGCCCCCGAGGCGAATACTGTACCTCCTCTGAATTACTTTGTCAGACGTTCCTCCTGCTTCAGAACAGGTAATGTCACTTCTGAGATCAGCCAGCAAGTCTTTCATGTTATCACTTCATTTGCCGTTTGGAATAAACTGAATTTAAAAGCCCAACATGACATTTTTCAAACCACAAATTTGGAAATAGAAATAAAAAAAAAATGTTTGTTTGCATTTGCCTCTAAAATATATTTATTTTGTATTTTTTTAATAAAACAGTGATGGTTTGCATATCTTTATGGGTGGATCAAACCGCTGGAGTTGGAAATATATTTCAGGGAGCGGAGAAGTGTCTCCATACAAGATGTTCCAGGAAACTGAACTTTTTCTGATGACCTGCTTGAAAAAAGTCAGAATACGGTGATTCATTGGTACACAGGAAAAAGGAAATGTTGATAGCGGATTCAGAATTTTTCAAAATGTCAACAGCTTTAGGCTAAAACAAACCTGACTCATCCTGCAGCCCACGGCATCATACTTCCAGCTACTAGTAAAAGTTTATAAGACTGAAGCCCGTTAATTTGACACAAAATGAAAAGTATTTGGTATTCAAGTTCATATCCATTAAATTAAATCATTGCATCAATTATTTAAACATCTCTTTTTGAGTCTGACTGGAAGTGAACCCATAAATTAGCTGCCGGGAATCGGCTTCTTGCTAACTGCATTACGGAGAGCCGCTGATGCATGCTGTCTGACCTGATCGCCCGCCTTATTTGTCCAGCAAAGCCAGCGTATTTACAGGTGCTTTACACTGGGCCCCCTTTAAAGCAAAGAAGAACAGGAAAGCAGAAAATCAGACTGCTGTGTGAAGAAAAGTGTGACATCACCCATTGATCTACAAAATTTTGATTTTTGCCATGTTGTAGCCAGAAATTACTATATACAGACAGCTGCCCGAGGGTGGCAGCCTGATGAGCAAGGCACATCCAGAAATTGCACGGGTGCATCATACAGACTAAGGAACATATGGATAAAACCAGAGTTTCTCTCACCAAAACTGAAGTACAGACTTCTTGATGGGCTCGTAGTACATCAATGTATTAAGCAGAGGATTGCTTTAAGAAGAAAAACAAACTCCAAAGGTCCCAGCACCACCAACATGGTGAAGAGGTCGAGTTCAGTGATGAAGATTAGCTGAGGCGAAGCCTGGCAGAGAGCTGCTGCTTGACGTACTTTTGCAGACATCCTGACGTGGCCCCCAGAGGACCTGCAGTTGGATTCTTTGCTTCATGTGCAGCACTTTGTTGTTTTCAATGTGCTTTATAAATAAATTAGGATTGGCTTGGATTGGATCAGCTCATTCTTCTTGTACATGACTATGTTAGCACAACAGAGTTATGATTAGGTAAGTTTTTTATTTTTATTTTATTTAGTTTTACATTTGTGTTTTCAATTATTTTTTGTTTTGGTTAGTTTCCAGTTTGTTTTTTTTTAGTTTCAGTTTAGTTTTGCTGTTAATGTTTATTTTCTTTAGTTTTTGTTATGTTTTGATTTCAGTCTAAATACAGGGTGCACTTGCCAGGTGCACGATGGTATTTTGTTCTAGTCCGTATATGCTCTGCCCTCGAGTGGGCTTCACTGTTGGTTGGCCTCCACCTCGGTATCTTGAGATGATGGCTCTCACCCAATCAGGGTATGGTGACGTCACACTGCAGATCCCACGCTGCTCATCTCACTGTTCTTCTCAGCCTTGAATGAATCACACTGCAATTCTTGCTCCTCTCCATGGCGACGACTGACAATGACGAGGGCGACTTTGAGATGTCGTCCTGCTTCGCAGCACTGACGGAGGGAAGCCTACCTCTGCTTCCTCTGCCTGGGTTGGCACTACCAAGAAGAAGCAGATGCCTCATGTTTCCCTTTGAGGAACACGGGCAGCTGCAGTCCTTGGGAGAGTTGATTTGCTTCCTTAAAGTGTTGTCATCACACTAATAATATACAATCTCACTGATTAAAAAAAAAAAAAACTTTATTCATCCCAGAACATGAAAAACAACCAAAACCTATCTATAAGCTCTGAGCACAATATCGAGAGAGGCTGGGGTCTACCACTCCAGGCAAGACCCCAGGTGCAGGCTGTGCAGAGATGCCCCTGAGACAATCCAGCACATAACAGGCAGGGTGCAAGATGCTAGCAGGCAGGGCATACACTGGAGCACCATAACCAAGTGGTCAGCAATACGCAACTGAACCAAGTACAGGACATAAACATAACA
>JAMQGT020008661.1:0-100135 GCA_024447675.2 Pterophyllum scalare | reverse complement strand
TGCGTTGCCTTGTTTTATCACATTATGTTGGTTGGCATGATTTTAGAGTCAAATAATCTTCCTGTGTACATCTTCTAGCATGACCCTCCTCCTCAGAGTTCTGCCTCATTTGCACATAGAGCAGTCTTCCTTAGCACGTACTCAGCCACCCACCCACCCACCTGCGAGGTCTGCATGCACTGCACGCTGAACTCGACTGTGAAGTGGACAGGCATCTGCAAGTTCAAACCTTTCAACCATTCACCTAATCCTAATCAATAAACCTCAACTTAAAGACTAAAACCTCAACAGCCAAACTAACCCCTTACACTTCTAATTCGGGCTTTGCAAAGCTTTCCTGCGTTCCTGCCTACTCACAAGTTTAAAGTTGACTTTTCGTGGAGGTATGACGCCCCTTTTCTATCAGACATGGGTGCTGTTCTCTTGTAACTTGAGTGCAGCGTGGAGAACTGCCACCCTAAGGAAACTAGAGAAAAAAGGTACAAGAAAACAGCACCACTGCTCCCTGCCTGCAAACCATTTACTCACTCTCATTCTATTTTTCTTTTGCTAATGTACCCGTGTCAAAACTATAATTTCAATTCCCCATAGTAGTTTTATATACACAGTGTAGGGCATTTCAAATGCAGCTCTGCGTTTCCACTTGAATAAATTATAAATAAAGGCTCCGTAATTGGCTTCAGTAATTGATAGGCCGTACAGCTGTTACAAAATATCGATTTGAACCTTTTTTAGAAATGGAAAAGGTAATTGCAGTTCAACACAGATACATTTTTCAATGCGCTATGACTTCCCTCTGTTTAATTAATTCCTTCAAGTGGCTGTAGTATCAGTGCACTGGGGGAATTTCTATAAACCACCTCCTTTCAGTGCTTCAGAGTGCCGTAACGGCAGTTTGCTTGTGTAAATGGTAAACGTGAAACGTAAACCATGTGTGTTTGTTTGTGTCCCTAAGTGTGCTGGGAACATTAACTGAAATTCAAGCAGTTTCCATTTACTTTAATAAGCTACATATAATTTAATTTGATTTCATCTGTCGGCTTGGTAGAAAGAGATTGATCGGGACACCAAAGAAGCTCCTATATCCAGATTTTATTTGCTGTGTAACATTTCGAAGTGCAAGGTTCTTCCCTCAGTCTTCATCATTTATAAAAAAAATTTTTAAAAAATCTGTCTTATCTTGTTAACCACTGGGATGTGCTTGCCTTTTAAGCCCACATTTTTAATACATTCAAAGCTGAGAGCATATTTCTGTGTTAGGGAACCTATTTTGTTCATTTTTGTATTTTAATTATTGGACATTACTACTGTAGCTTTTTATGTTTCACTGTTCAGAACAATCCTTTTCTATTGTACACTGGGCCTTATTGTAGCCCCTCAATTCATGCGCTGTCTGAAAGAAGCCATCTTAGCTCCCTTTACCCTCCCTTGAAGTTAGCTTCCTTTTGATTGGCTGCCCATCACAGACATAGGGTGGGTGGGGCTTCTGTGCTCACAGCTACACCTGTGCCTGAGACCGCCATGTTAGGTATGTCCCCACTCTTTGATATTAGTGTTTATAGCAGTGTGAAATCTGAGCTTTTGGCTCGCAGCTCACTGGGACCTACTTGTACATATGCGTACATATTTGAAGTGTTGGCTGTGTTTAATATAAGAATCCATCACTGTAACAGTATATGAGAGAAAATAGAACAACAACATTATTTGTCACATACATATACATGCAATGAAATTCAGTCTCTTCATAACCCATCACACATGCAGTATGTAGCACAGACAGCACAACATGTGGAGCGGGGGGGGGGGGTGGCAGTGCCCAGGGAGCAATCTTAGGGGGGCTTAAGGACCTTGCTCAATGGCCCACAGTGATCCACAGCCAGTCCAAGGATTCAAGCCAGCATCCTCTCAGTGATCAACCCTCTTTTTCTCCTCTAGGCCACCACTCCTCCTAAGAAAAGTATTATAGGTCCACTTTAATCAAAGTCCTTAGTATGACATTAAATGGAATTCTTCTTTCTTTTGGGAAATGCAAATATTCCCTCAATAAGAAGCCAAACCAAGGAGACTACTTATTACTTAATACTTTATGCTAAGATAAGTTTTGCACTATATATATATATCATACTAACACTGTGCAGTTTCTCTGGCTCAGAACTAAAATGTGTGTCATTACTCTTTCAGCTTTTGCAGTTTACTTACCTACTGTTAAGAGCTAAGCTAGCTCTTTCCCTTTTCCCATTTGTTGTGCTATCCCATCTAAAGAGATACACCAGTCAAGCATAACACTATGACCACTGACTGTGAAGTACATATACTAATTATCTCCATGGCACCTGTTAGTAGGTGGGATATAGTAGGGAGCAAGTAAACATTTTAGAAGCAGGAGAAATGGGCAGCATAAGAATTTGAGCGGTTTGATGAGGGCCAAACTGTGATCTCCAAAACTGCAGCTCCAGTCAGGTGCAGTGGTCAGTATCTATCAAGTGTCCAAGGAAGGAACATTGGTGAACCAGTGACAGGGTCATGGGCAGCCAAAGCTCACTAATGCATGTGGGGAGTGAAGGCTAGCCTGTGTGGTCCAATCTGAGCTACTGTAGCTCAGATTGATGATAAAGTTTATGCTGGTTCTGATAATAAGGTGTCAGAATACAGTGTATTGCAGTTTGTTGTGTATGGGGTTGCATATCTGCAGACCAATCAGGGTGCTCATACTGACCCCGGTTCAGTGCTGAAAGCACCAGCAATGGACACATGAGCATCAGAACTGGACCACAGAGCAATGGAAGAAGGTGGTCTGGTCTGATAAATCATGTTTTGTCATTAGGTGTGTGTGTGTCATTTACCTGGGGAACATCTGGCACCAGGATGGGAAGAAGGCAAGAAGGATCCTGCCATCCTCATGGATTTTCCTTTGACACGTACCACCTACCTAAGCATTGTTGCAGGCCATTTGCACCCTTTCAAGGAAACTGTACTATTTGATGGCTGTGGCCTCTTTCAGCAGGATAATGCTCCCTGCCACAAAGCACAAATGGTTCAGGAATGGCTTGAGGAGAACAACAACAAATTTGTGGTGTTGACTTGGCCTCCAAATTCACCAGATCGAATCGAGCATCTGTGAGATATGCTGGACAAACAAGTCTGATCCATGGAGGCCACACCTAGCAGCTTCCAGGACTTAAAATATCTGTTGCTAACATCTTGGTGCAGGTACCACAGCACACCTTCAGGGGTCTAGAGGAGTCTGTGCCTTGATGGGTCAGAGTTGCTTTGGGCAGCAAAAGGGGGACAAACACAATATTAGGCAGGTGGTCATGTTATGCTTGATTGGTGTATTAAAATAGCTTTCATCTTTTCATCTGAAATACAGCCAAAAAAAAAAAACAAGAAAGAAAATGTTTGCGAAATGTGTCTGACAAAGTCTAATGTTTTATCAGACAGTTTGAAAAAGTTGTCACCACCTCAGTGCACCAGTTTTAACTTCCAAACTTTAACTTTGATTTCAGCTTAGTGATTTATATTTAATGCTGTCCAAGTTAAAAGCACACGATGAAGAGATAAGGCGATCTGACATGTGAAAGTCCCAGTATTATCCCTTTAATCTATGATCAAAAGAAACAGTTGAAACACGCCCATGTTCTGTAGCTTGTGATACTTCTGCAGCTGATAAGATTTATTTATTTTGCACATGATTTCCCTTTTTCAAAAAAAACCTGTTAATTTGCATTATTTCCTCATTCTGACTCACGAAACGCAAGAATGGCTTTCCTGTGAAGTGCGATAGAGACTTGATACTGAGCTTTCATCGAAGTGATTCTGAAATGCCGAATGTTAATGCTATTTTAAACTGTATGTGTTTAGCTGTAGTTTTATACGTGTGTCTTCAAGGTTAGTTTTATGTCATGGTTTCTTCAGTACGTGTGTGGGTGTGTGTTTTGCTGGAGAGTGTTGTGTTTGTGTTTCAGCAATGGTACACTGCCACCATGAACCTGCTGGGGACCTGGCTCACTGAACGCATGGATCAGCAGCTCCATGTCTACCAGTTAAAGATCCTCATCAGGATTACAAAGGTAGGACGCTGAGAAAATGGAAAATTTTGTTTTGTCTGCTCCACCTAATTTAGCCCATGAGTTCCCGGTTTCTCTGACCTCCAGCTGCCTGAAATCAACCTTGTTTTGCATTTGCACCTTAAACCACACACCCTTTACTGACAGTCACTGCGCTAAGTACATGTCTCATGTGGGAACCCAGCTTATCGCTTTTCTTGAGCCAGTTTACGTATTGAGATCCTGTTGGTAAAGTTAAATCTTGAGTCATTGTTAGTGAAATGCTAAATTGAACTGAATTACCTTTTCTTCAGTACAGTAAGACAAAGACAGTGGGAAGTGTGTCACTTATATACGTATATTTGTCTTCCTGCAGAAAAAGTACCGGGACTTCCGTCTGCAGGGTGTCCTCGACTCCACCCTGAACAGTAAGATGTACGACACGGTGCGCAACAGGCTGACCATGGAGGAGGCCGCTGCTTCGGTGAGGGAAGGAGGCATGCAGGGCATCTCCATGAAGGACAGCGATGAGGAGGACGAAGAGGATGACTAGAGCCCGTGCACTGACACTTCAGCCCCGGCCTCCCTCTAAAACCCTCCCTTACCCCTGACCTCCCCTCCCTTCCTTTCACACTTTTGACTTTAGCCTGGTTACCGATGCATGTACCAACTCAGATAGCCACTCTAGGACCTCTTTGTCAGCTCGAAATGCCTATGAAGGAACTATTAACTATAAAAATAGTACTTATACTGAAGAAAATCAAAATAAAAATGTTAAAAAATAACCATGATTGGCAGTTTAGCTGTGTCATGATAAAGATAGCACCTATCTTTGATTCATTCATTTCTAAATTCATTTCTATGTGTTAATAAGCAATATGGAGAACCATTTGTTTGACAATGTTGAGTGAGATTAATAGGTGTGTCCCTGTCCAATGCAATCCTATATGGCGCTTCTTTGTCGTATTCTACATTCATTAATGGTACATTGTCGTGATGATGAGTGTGTGGACCCTTTTCTTTGTCTTGTCTGTTTTTAAGTGAATGCCAACTGCTTCGAACTGAAAATAAAAACCTCTGTATTTGTTTACGGCTGTTACAGATAAACTGTTGTCTACTCACTGTTCTTAACATCGACAGTAAGTCTAGACCTGCATTTTTATCATGTGTCAATGCTATGTGATCTCATCTCAATTACTAATTAGACATGGTTCAACGGGAATCTTGAACTTCGAGTGGGTATTCTAGAGATGCAATATTCTCATAGCTCCATTTTGATAACTCGGGAGATTCTATTTTTATTTCAACATTAAAAGGCCTTGAAACAGGTTCTATTTTAATTGAGTTGCACTTTTACAAAGAAAAAAAAAGCAAAAAGAATTTTTTTTATTAAAAAAAAAAAGTTGGTCTGTCTTTGTTCTGTAATTGTGTAGAATGAGATGTCTGGCATTTGTTTGGGTCTCACTGTTGTTTTGTATATATTATATAAATATATATAAATATAAAATGCTGTACATTGCATTCTGAGCCATCGCTGCATGCCCGTGGGTTCCCACCCTCCCCAAACGCTTTCTGTTTTCTGTGTGAATTAGCTGGTGGATTCATTCTTGCTTTTGCCTTATGAAAGCCAACAGTTGTAATATGCAAGAGCTGTGGCCTCGAAATAAAAATTACTGTACATGTGCATCATCTGTCATGTTTACTAAGATGCACCTGGGACATGACTGTCAACACTGAACTGTATATAAAGACTTATTGGATTCCAGGTGGTACAAAGTAACTATTTAGTAGTTTCGAGTACTCTGCTTTCAAGGATATTTGTGAACATTAGAAACCACTGATATTTTCTTTCCTTCTGTCTCAATGTAGTCTGTACAATCATACAGCGCTAAACTGAATGCGTGGACCACTCTTAACTTTTTAAAAAAAAGTATTTCAACCCTTTATGTAGTGACAGTTAAGATAGTGAGTAAAATGAAAGGGGGGAAACGAGCCCGAGGTGGCCTCAGACACACCCGTAATTTACAATACTTTAGACAATGTCAATTTCTGCCAAAATAAAGCGCAGCGTTAGGGGGAAAATGAACCTATGGTGCCATTTCCAACTCATTCTGATTTTCAATTTTATGCCACTTCTTACATCTGCTCCACTACATTTCACAGGGGAATATTTAAATCCACCACATTTATTTCACAGCTCGGGTTACTCGATATATTAAGATTTTACAGTCATTTGATCATGAGCATAAATATGAATCAAAGGATGTGATAGGTTGATACAGTGCATAAAGATTTAAATGAGCAAATCAATTGAATATATTAAGATATGTGCAAGTGAGTCGCATACTCCTTTCATCGCTGTTGTTTGGTGACAGTCTGACAGCAGGGGGCGACAGGGAGAGCAGGTTCCTTATTTTATTTTCCATACTTCATGTAATACAAGGATGCAGTGCACCCAAAGCCAGACTTTATTCAATGCAGAGCAATACAATTTACCTAAATGACAGTATACTATAATATGGTATTTAAGAGTATCATAGGAATAACTATGATACTGTCATATAAACACATGATGTGACTGACAAAACCATTTTATTTATTTATTTTTTTTGTAATTTTCATAAGTTACAGATTAGATTTAATGACCAGCCTAGCTGAAGTGATCGGAGACCAACACGCCGTCTCTGCGGACCATTAAGCGAATGTCAGTGATATCGGATCTAAATCCTCGTGGATCTCAGAAGGGCAGCTTTGTTTGTTGGGAGTTTTGCTGAGGTGTTTTCACAAAAGTACAATCTGTTACAGGTCCTCTGTACAAACCAAGTCTTTGTATGAAAATATAAACTTCTATGATCACAAAGGTTACAGATTTTTTTTTCCTTTAAGTAAATGTGTGTAGCTACAGCACTTGTGTTTAAAACGTGAGCAGAGAAAGATGCTGGCATTCACACACGGGGGGGGGGGGAGGAGGCTTGGATGTTTTGATGTTTCTCCAAACGTTAGAGGGTTTTCTATGGATTAAGCAAACTCCCCGTTGGAAGGGAAATAGATGTTATCGAGGAAGGGGAAAAAAAGAATTTATCACAGAAAACACAAAAATCAACCGAGAGAGGGTTGTTAAGGATTGAAAAGGGGTTATAATTACAGTTGCAAACTAATGCAGTGAGTCCAGATAAAATACAATTTACAGTCTGAATTTTAAACCTCACTTTCCGATGTGAGGAAAGCATCACACAAGTCTCTGATCTTGATCTTGTGGAAGGTGAGTTTGAGGCTAGAAGAGAAACATGCTCAAAAGGTTAAATTCACACTTTTGACAGTGGATATCTGCACTGCGAGATTTAACAATATGGATATTCAAATTCTAGGTGGTTTAAACCGATCTCAGGATAAAACCAATTACATGTTCCAAAGCGGGACCACATCTTTGGTTACAAATAAAGCATCAACTCCCCCACAGAAAGGTTTCACCTACTTTGGCTTTTTTCAGTGTTTATTTGCAATTTTAAGTGGAAGTAATGTGATTTTTTTTTTGACACTGATCAACATTAAAAAAAAAAGACCATATATCAATGTAAATTCATATAGATTAAATCATTTAAATGCACAGTCAACCCTTTTCAATGAGATCTAAATACTCCATCCCTGAATGATATGCTAATCCTCTTTGTAACGACACTATGTTGAGCAGTTTCAGGTTAAATTGACCTGGGTCCAAGTCCAAGAGCTACTTCATTTTGTGGCAATAACTTTATTATGAAAACAGATAACCATCGTTTAAAAAAGGGGGAGAGAATTAAGAATATTTGTCAAGGCACTGAATAGCATCTTCACCAGGAGGCCTGGTGGGGATGCTTCTCTGCGGTAAAATCTGGTAAAACAATGAAATATAAAGAATGACTTTCCTTAACTGGGACCTATTCATACTCATTTCCGGCTTCATCTTTTTCTATTATGGCACTCTAATAGAGTAGCCTTGAATGGTTCACAGCTCAATACAGCCCCTCAGTTTATCCTCTTTAAGCTGCTGTCTTTTTAAGCTCCTCCACCCACTTGCTCTGAAGGGCTTCCACAAACCTTGCGTTTGTAAGGCCCACCTCCATATTTCAAGCTCAGCTCTCCAGTTGAGTCTAGCTTAAGCGGCAAGGCTTGGAAAAACTGGCAGTTTGCTCACATCAGCTTGGCAGGATTTGAAAGGATGACAAAAACTGCAGTATCTTTATCCACAAAACTGATGTGTACACATCCTCAAATGACTCAACCAAACCAACTGTAAATGCTGCCAAAGATCCCGCTATAAATATGGTCTTGAAGTCCTTGAACGTTTGTGCTGGAAAATGTAGGTTTTTGGAAACAGCGAAAATGAATGTTTTCACTTTGGCAAGTTTTTTTTTTTTTTTTTTTTGATCAGCGTCAAAACTAAATCGTTAGTACATCCACTGCGTTGCAATATGAAACATGAAAAAATGAAGGAAGGTCAATACATGTTGTTGGTACAGATGTTTGTTAACAGCCGAGCTCGGACAGCTGGGGTTAGAAAAGCTCAAAAAACTGCTGGGGGGGGGACATGGCTGGAGATTTGTAGGCAATACACAACAAGCTACAGAATCTCCCCCATCCTTCTAAAAAAAAAGCACAAAGGCAGGTGGACAACCAAGACAAAAAGCCCCAAAACAAAACCAAAAAAAGAAAAAACAACTCAAAAAAACACAATCATTGGCTGGCTGGCTATTAGGGATATAATATTTATATATATATAGATATATATATATATTACAAAACAATTTAACAATATAACAATATAAATCCCTGTAAAAAGCAATAAATGTTCACATTAGATGTTGTAACACACTTTAACAAAATAAGCCATAGGTAAATTTTACAAGACAGCAGTGAGATACTGGGGAAATAATATATAGGCAGGTGTGAGTCTTTTCACGAGCTAAAAAGCTCCCACCCCCAAAGGGGTGGAGCCTCAAAACAGTTAGTTTGACTGAAGTGATAAAGTGACAGAAATCATGCTCGCAAAATGAAGTGATGTTTTGTTCTGAGGCAATCAGGAAGTGGATCGCCTCAGTGCATCCCGGTCTTCATGCCTCTTGTTTGTCTCAGCACGGTCCAAGATCCAAGTTTCGTCGCGATGCCAGGATTTAATGGTGACATACTTTTGCTCACTGGATTTTAGGCAGTAACACTGATAGTATAGTGCAAACTGGACAGAGCTGCTTATTCCTCGTGTCAACTTAAACAGGTGCAAACGCTCAGCAGGATAACATTTAAGACAAGAAATAAAGGACAAAAACATAAATATCAAAAAACCTTTATCAGTATAAAAAGTAATAAGGTTATTCATTTAATCAATAGTCTGGCAAAAAGGCCTCAGAAATGTTCCCGGATTTTTACAAATTAAGTGCCTGTAAGAATGTCCTCAGACGAGCGACTCCATGCTCTCTGCAGGGTCTGACTCGTCTGCGATCACCACCGCCCCATTAGTGTCCATGTGCATGGGGCTCAGGCCACACTCTCTGTTACTGACCAGGCTGAGCATGGCTTTGTAAAGGTACTGGTACTGCTCCTGTGCACACAAACACAAAAATATGCACCACATTAACACTATAGAAAACTTACTTTTTATATAATCACAAACATTTCTCTGTGCCGGGATCAGACGATGTTTCTGTCATAAAACAATTAAATTAAATAAATGAAATATGAGCATCTAGTTTCCCAGCCTTTTTGCCCATTTGGTCCATTTATGAAGTCTCACCACATACTAAAACTAATGGAAAACTAATACTGGACGATGAACAGAGTGAACCATTTAGCAACCGAAGGCCCAGACATTTTGTCAGGAACTGGTGAAGAAAACCGAGCTTAAGGAAAACTGGACAAAGCAAAGAATACTAATGGAGCTCCATTTCTGCTGAATGAAAAGTGTGCTTGATGTGAAGACACCTGGCAATTTGTGCATCTGCCAGCTTGTTTTTCTGCTCGCTGTTGACAAGAAACTAATCAATGCAGCAGTAAATGCTGCTCAAGGCAGTATTAATTGGCTTTCTGGCCACTTGGGGGCAGCAGATCAAGCCGTAAACACAACAATTTCAACTGCCACCTAATGACGTTGATATGCAAAAGGTGTTGGCAAGCCAATCCAAATCTGTTCACACACTGGGCAGATATAGAGCAACATTTATCATTAATTCAGAGGCCTGCTTGCAGCTGATAGTCAATTTTAGTCATGCTTTAAGGCAAGCACAGACAATGAACTACATGGTAAAGCAGTGTGCAAAGAGACCAGCCCACTTCAACTTAAAAGGTGCTTGAAAACTGTCGACATGGTTTTAAAAAAAAAGAAAAAAAAAGAGAGAGACCGAAAGAAAAAAAAAAGGATAAAAATAATGATGATTGTAAATTTTACTTTTCTAAATGTTAATGACTGCTGACTCCAAATCCTTCCTGTTCGTGTGAACTTACTATGTCAGTGAAGACTCCTGGCCTCATGAGATTGATCATCTTAGCCACCTGATATATGTCGACGACGCCCTCGTTCTCCAGCTGCTGGGACAGCGTGGTGAGGGCGCAGAGCATCCCTGCTGACACTGCTCCATACCTGAGTGGAGATATTGAAAATCAGCTCAGCTGGTAGTTTTCCTGCTTTCTATGCATCCTTATCATCTTGCCATCTTAAATGATTATAGCTTGAATCCAGCCATCAAAAAAATAAACAAATGTATTTAGTACATATGGGGAACAGCTGGAACACAGGGACAGGTGAAGCACCTCAAATAACTGCAGATGCCTACAGGCATTTTTTTTTTGATGTAGGTGAGCATCTCCAGTTCAAAGACATTGGAATGTAGAGAAATAAAGATCTTAAATATTGCTGAATAGAAAAAAAAGTAATTACATTAAATATAATTAAATATTTTTACCCATTTGCAACTGTCATTCAATGTGCTGCTTTTTACTGTTGCTCAATGAATGAAATTAATAATACAAGTGAAATATTTTTGTTGACCTTTAAATGTGTTTGCACCTGCATTGAATTGGTTATGCAGCTTTACAATATTTATGGACGGGTGTTTAAACTGTATCTGGCACGGGTGCAGTTAGAACAAAAATGCACTGTCTTTATAAGCCACCTGTGGATATTACTTATTATTACTTTTGCAGTACACGAGGAAAGAAAGCACCACTGAAATATAAATTGTTTTAATTCACTAGCTTTTGCGTGGCACTGGAAAAAGTCAACTAACTATACCCAGTCTACCCTTCATCACAGCACCGCAGTCACTCAAAGTCCTTTACAAGATAAAATTGAAACAACAGACTTAAAAGAAAAATTAATAGTAGACCTAAAAAAATAAACAGGAATAAAACATGCAGCAAGCAAAAGAGAAAAATTTTACTATGTCCAATTAAATGATATAAAACTGTAATTTATAGTGCCAATTTAGAGGTACAGCTAGTATTGGTGAATAACGTGGTTTTTGGCAAATTAAATAAATTAAGTGGGTTTCCCATAGAGGTCTATACAACTGCACTTTTTTGCAACCTGAGTCACAAGTTAATATTAGAAGCAAAAATTCACATGATGCATGAAACTGACTGCATACAGCTTCCCTTGTCACTCGTAAACATCCCATCATGTTGATGCCTGGTATATAAATGAGTGGGGAAGCATCGTGGCTGTGACAACTTAAGGGAGCAAACCGATTTATTTTTGATTGTCAGGAAGTCGCATGGCGAAAACTATTCAGATAGCTGCTGTTTACACCAATGGCCGCTAAGGATTTGTACAGATGTCTGAAAGAAAGCCATCAGCTGGGAACATGGAAACTGTTTTAGTTGCCTGGTTACTAAAAACACTTCTGGCGTTTTTGTTTATCCTCGAAGTGCACACACTTAAGGACTTTCAAAGCCTGAGCCACGGAAAGCACTCCATCTCTATCCCACTCATGGAAACACTACAATTTCACCGGGTCTTCAAAGCTAATTCAGTATCTGAGGAGACCCTCACTTCTGAACCCTTTACTTTCAGATTAAAAATAAAAACAAAAAATATTAATAAAGTCTTAATAAAAGCCTTTTATGGTGAACTATACCAGGGGATGAAAATTCTCCAAAAATGGAAAAAAAACAAAACAAAACAAAACTTCTGCAGTGTCTTTAACCCTATGACCATGGCTTTTGTGTTGAGAAAGGGACAAAATGAAGGTAAACACAAACATACTCATCATGCACAATAGTGGGGCCATCTCGAGTCATGGCTTCCTCCTTGATGACACTAATGAGCTCGAAGGTGCTGCTGAGAGGGGCATCAGGGTTTGGCCATTTAGGGCACTGGAAATGTCTCACCTCCAGAACGTAATCGTCCTGTTACAGAAGAAGAGTGTAAACCCATGACATGTTTAATTAGGATTCGACACACTGCTGCATTCGACTACTGAAAAAAAGGCCATGAACTCCTGACTTGTGATGCTCCGTGTAATAATAACCAAACGCTGATATAAATGAGGCAGAGGAGCAGGTACCTGTGTGGCCTCTAGAATGAAGTCATGGATGATGATCTGCTCCTCATTGGAGAGGCACAGTCTGTCCTTACTGATGAGTGTGACAGTGAAGGCGATGCAGTTCATGGCCTCTTCGCGACTTGGCCAGTAAACAAATTCATCCTCAGCCTGCAAGGAGACCGTTGATACTTGTTTAACTATTTCACTAACGACTCATTTCCTGTTTATACGTTCCTGTATTAAGGTGTTTGTCAGATACTGCAGGACAGAGAAATAAGAGACTTCAGAGAAAAATCCCCCCCCGCCCCATTTCTTACCAGGCCCTGGTTGTCAGGCAGCATGACAATAATTTGAGCGTTATGGTCCCAAATCATCCTCCAGAAGTCTGTGGTTGTGTGGGGCAAAGGATGCTGGGTAATCATGAACTCATTGCTCCTGTAGTAGCCCTGAAGTGACAGACAGGGAGTTTTAAGCATTTATAAAAGTTCAGACCACTCACACATAGGAAATATTTCACACAAAAATACCTTAAACACAGTTGGGTCCATAATTTGCTGGACAAAGTCATTTTGCCTCTACACCACCACGGGCGATTTTAAAATCAAACAATCGATATCTGATTGAAGTGCGGACTCTTGGTTTTAATTCAGTTTTATTTTAATTTGGCATTAACTCTTTGGGAACTACAGACATTTTTTATACAAAGTCCCCCATTTTCAGAGACTCAAAATTAATTGGACAATTGACTGACAAGCCGCTTCATGGCCAGGTGAGGCCTGTTCCCTTGTTATTTCTTGACAAATGAAGCAGAAATAACATCTGAAGTGGATTGAAAGTGGTGAGTTTTACAGCTTTTTACTGTAATTTTAAACAAGACGCATCGCCAGGCTGGGAAAAAAAACAAAATAAATCAATCAGAGAGAGAGAAAACAAAAACTTCAGGAGTGACCAAATCAAAAATCTACAGTCTGACCTGAAAGACCACAGAAGACAGCTGATGCGCATGATGACAGAATCATTTCCATGGTCAAGAAAAACAACTTCATGCATCTAACCAAGTCAAGAACACACTTAGGGAGCCAAGGTCTACAATCAAAGGTCATCCTTTATGAATGTAAATACAGAGAATTTACAACAAGGTGCAAACCACTGGTTACACTAAGGAACAGCAAGGCCAGATTAGACTTTGCCAGGAAACATTTAAGCACAGTTCTGGAAACAAAAACTTTGGACAGATGGACCGAGATTAATGTAACAGAATGATGGTTAAAAAAAAAAAAAATATGGAGGAGGAGAAAAACGGCTCATGATCCAAAGCATGACACATCATCTGGCAGACATGGTGGAGGCAATGTTAATGGCATGGGCATGTAATGGCTGCCAATGGAACCCGGTCACTGGTGTTTATTGATGATGTGACTGTTGATAGAAATAGCAGGATGAAATGTGAAGCGCACGAGGCTGTACTCGGCTCAGACTCTGCCAAATGCTGCAAAACTGATCAGAGTCACACAACGAAATCTACTGTGGTGGTGCAGTGAGGGGAAAACTACAAAACTGGACCGACTTTGTCACATCACAATTGCCATCGTTATCCTTATTCAAATTTTAGGTTGCTTTTTAAGAGCTAGTCAGGGACACAGCTGAAAACTAGCCCATAGCTCTGATGAACAGAAAATAGCTATAAATGAAGCAGTGAGCACTGTGCCTGTCAAAAAAATACAACACATAAAATTTCAGTCAATAACCCCCCCTCCAAAAAAAACAAAACAAAAAAAACAATAAGAAAGGGTAAAAAAAAAAAAAAAAAAAGAGAGAGAGAGAAAGAAATCTCGGAAGCTATCACACTGTACCATTATGTAGGATGCATTAATGTAATCTGTTCCTTTCATGCCAGGCAGAGTGGCGAGTCCAACCCTTGCTCGCTCCGCTGTTGAGAGGCAGAGATAGAAAAACACATTTTGAATCAGAACCCCGGCCTCTGTAATATTGCTCTGACTGATAATGCACACATTTATTACCAGTCCTGACTGTTGCTATAGCAACAAGGACCTCCTTTTCCATCATCAGGGTTTCACTAAGGCATAGAAAGATTAACTTATAGGGCTACGGCAACAGATTTTAATGTTGGGACACGAATAAAGAGAAGATGCAAAATGCGGCATAAGCAAATTTGAGTCCAATTCTCATTTTCTTTAGTTTCAAAATTCAGAAGATTGATACGATTTGTAGAAGATTCTTTAAAACACACGGAGCTTGTTCAACATGACCTTGGTTCACCGAAGCCTCAGCTCCATGTCAAGTATGCTGTTGTAAATACTCACAGGGAACCACTGAGGAATTGCGGTTTTTTTCCTTGTTGCAGTCTTTGTGGGCACTGAAGCACTCCACAAAGCGTGTGTTGCACTGAGTCAGCAGCTGACAAGAGAGAAGACAAAATTAGATTTTAGTCCGGAGAGTCACTGTAAATTAAAATCAAACATGAAAAATAAGATATAATATTGTTTAAACCCCAAAATTAACAGCAAGTCTTTCACATTAATAACAAGCATGTGACTCTCAGGAGGAAGTGACATTATGTGGGAGCAATTAGTTTGTCTCTCCTGATGTTGAAAGAGCGGGAGCTTAATGAAACATTCATCAAGCTTTGCATAAGGCGGCAGGGGTGACAGACATGACTTTATTAGCATCAACATCAGAGACACTCTCAATTTATTTCTGTCTGCAAGTGGAAAGCCGCCTGCGTGTTGCTAACAAGCTTCAGATTCAAAGACCACCTCAAATGCAGCTGATGGAGCCTCTGCAGACGCAGACAGTTTGTCTAACTGGACCAGTTAGACTCGCGGAGGGCTTACTAACCCTGAACTGCTTCTCCAGCCGTGTGCGGCCTGTTGAGTTGGGTGTGAGGATGCTGTTGACGTAGCTGTGCAGCTTCCAGGTGGGCACCTCCGTCTCTCTGCTCAGGATAGCCTCCATTAGAGCATCATGGATGAAAACATACTGCTCCTGAGGGGAGACAAAATTTATAAAAGGTTTAGAAAATTGTACATTCATCTTATTATTTTGTTTTATTTCATATATAGTACTGTGTAATAGTCTTAATCCATGACTCACTTATTTCTATTTTGTTTTCAAGGTGCCACACTTTATTGTTATTTTTTTAAGTGATCTTGAGTAATAGTTCTCTAGGCTTTCTGAAGGTGTTTCAAAGTTTTTCTTTGGACATTGGCTGCTTTTTCACTCATTTTCAGTCTAGTCCTTGTAACTGACCATTCTCAGAGGAATGTCTTTTGTTTGTTAAGCCACTCAAGGCTGACCTATGCATCATTCATGCATTAAAAAAGGCATCTCACTCAAAAGATCAACCTGTGAAGCTCTACACTTCTTAGCAAAGATCCAGTTTTAAATTGTGTGTTTGAGCACTTTGTTACTAGCAGCATCATGCAAAAGAAAAAAAAAGACAATTATTTGTTCTAATTTCTTTAGTTGAATCTATGAAAAATGCCAAAGATAACACAGTTTGACAGACAAAATAGTACTTTTACACCAATGAGGTGATTTCCAAATAACTAATAGTTAAAAAATAATAAAAACTATTTTAGCATGGTGCGTGATGTGTCCTAAAAAAAAAACAAAAAAGGAAACTGGAAAAATGGATTACAAAAGAAGTGGCAGGCCTAAAAACAAACAAAAAATGGTGGCTGTCAAGAAGAATTTTTAAGGAAGGGAAACAGGGAGACAAAGCTTAGGGATGCCAAATTACACGAGAACAGGACTGAACATCAGTGGCAACAGATCTGATGGAGTAATGAATCCAAATTTGAAAATTTTGGTTCAAATCATTGTCAATACAGGGAGAGGAGTTCAGGAGAGAGGTTCAACAGCGAGTCTCTGCAGCCATCTGTAAAACACTGGGACTGCATTTCAGCCAGTGGTGTTGCAGATCTTGTCAAAAGAAATTACTACCATCAGGTTTTGATCCACCACGCAATCCGGAAAGCATCTGATTGGCAACAACTTCATTTTTCAACATGACAATGATCTCAAACACACTGGCAATGCAGTAAAAGCACACATGGATAGAAAAACACATAGTGGAACACTAACACTCATGGATTGGCCTCCCCAGATCCTGGACCTCAATATTATTGAAGCAGTGTGGGATTATCTTGACAGAAAAAGGAACAAAAGGCAGCCAAGATCCAGAGAAAAGCTTTGAATCTCCTTCACGAAGCCTGGAGAACTATTCCTGAAGACTGCTTAAAGAAATTACTAGAAAGCTGCCTGAGAGAGTTCAGGCTGTGTTTAAGAATAAAGGTGGTCACACCAAATGTTGACTTTCAACTCACTCTGTTTTGGGTTTATATACTGTAGTGCGCATTTCAACACATCTCTGCACCTATTTCCCATTTTCCTAGAAAAATATGAAGAACCGAGGGGTGGCTCAAGACTTTTCCACAGTCTGGCAGTTTTTTTTTCCCTTTCTTTGTTTTTTTTTATTAAATGAAAGTTGTTTTTAATGAATTCCAACAAGAAAGCTTTAATACATTCCAGTGAGGCAAAGCTCATTATGAGATTGGCTGTTAACTTCTAGAGATAAAAGCAACAACCAGTTACAACCAGCAAGGCCATTTCTCTTCACTGACAAAGAGAGAGTTTATTAAATAGAATGGCTATTTAAAATGATCATTATGAAAAAAAAAAACACTCTGATACAAGTACAAGTTCTAATTTTAATCAAATATTTTATTCAAATACTATCCCATATCAAGTTTTAGCATTGCCTAATGTATACATCATAAAAATAACCAAACTGGATACCAAAAACCAGTTTTCAGTTTGAAGAGTTTGCACTGACAGCATGACAAGGAGTCTGCTTTTTGGTGGACATTCCCAGGGTTGCGCACTGTGAGGTCGGTCAGACTGTCATTGTGGACTTCTAATATAACATCCTGAAGCTCCTGGGGGAGGTTTTTGGGCCACACTAGGACAATCTTTGTTCAGAACCCATCCTACTTCCCAGATTTTTCTCCTTGTGACTTCATCCTCTTCCACAAAATGAAATTCAAACTAAACTGTCACATTTTTGACACAATGGAGACGATCCAGAGCACATCTCAGATGCGCAAGTGCAAATGGTAAGAATGGCGCTTCGATCTAAAAGTAGCAGCAGTGCTAGAAGTTTAGAGGTGCACATGGAGGCTACCTTGAAGGGGAAATTTGACAAATTTAAATAAAGTATGGTTTTTGATTTTCAAAGGCAGAATAAAGGAAATGTATGACTGAATCATTTATAGAATGCAGATAAAAGGAGTGAAATAAAAACTATAACATTTGCCTCTACAATTCAGACGGGGTATTAAGGAATATAACTGTATACAATTATTATTATCTTTTCTTTTTGAGCTGAAGAATCAGTTGAAGGCTACGACAATGTTTAAATTAAACGGCACAGAAAACAACATCACACTTACTGGCAGCTGTCTGTGGACTGATTTCATAGAGAAGATAGTGGGAATATAAATGAGCACAGGGGCTGCGGGGAACTACGATTAATCATTCGATAGTTTAAAAAAAAAAAAAAAAGACAAGTGTTGCCAGAGGACAGCCAGTATGAACTCATTCTGGACTCACCACATCACATTTTGCACTGTGTGTTGCACTGAAACTGCAGGAAGTGTGACCTTTACCTGAGCTTAGAGTATCAAAGTGAACAGCTTTCATAACTCCCTATCCATCTTTAATCAGAGATGACCTTTAGAGACATTTCCCAGAGTAACTGATTATTTAGTGCTTCTTACCTCAGTCTGGACTAGGTAGTTGCGTTGTGTGCGAATATGTTTGAGAAAATCCAGGACGCTGACTGTGCTTTTGTCCTTGATTTGTTGCAGCATGCTGTCAATGACAATGTATGTTCCTGTGCGCCCCACGCCTGCACTGAAGAGCAGAGCCGCAAACAATATAAGCAAACCTATACAGGACACTTTTTGCCAAGTCAGCAAATATGAGACTAATGCTAATGAGTAACACTCATTTAGCCCAGGAGCTAAGTAATAATGATGTACCTGCAGTGCACCAGGACAGGGCCCATGTCTGCAGTTCGAGCTGCTGACGAGCGGTTGATGAAGGTGAGGACAGGAAGGGTGTACTCTGGTACACCCATGTCAGGCCACTGAGTGTAGTGATACTGGACCACAATGCGCTCATTAAGTTTCCCTTTCGGGTTCCCCTTCTGCCCCTGAAAAACATTCAAAAAACATTTCTGAACACAAAGCAAACGTATCAGGTGACATACAACGCAGCATTTTAATGTGTACAAACAACTATAACTCTTCCCGTGGTTACCCATGAGTTGTGTATAAAGAGTTACTGAAAGAAAAATGGGTGATGAGTTACACACCGTTTGGGTCAACATAATCCCTTAGAGGGAAGGGATACAACAAATAAATATTTCTCAGTGATTGCCTTTATTCTGTCCTGATGCAATTTTGGCAGTGCCCCCATCAACAGGACATGGGCTCACTAAACGGTTTGATGAATGTGACAGTTTAGCCTATCACCTGCCCACAAACACTTAAAGGTTTGACCTACATTCAAGTAAACACATATGCACCACACAAACGAGTTCTACTGTCAAGATTAGTTGTTAGTAAATATTTGTATCCAGGAACTGACTGGTGCTATGTAGTCACTATAACGACAAAAACAAAACAAACCCAAAATGAATGATCAAGGAAGATACATTAAAATTTAACAGTCAGAGAGTGAATGTGTTTGATAAATCTGACCTGATAAAATCTGCTTACCCTTCTAAATCTGTCCCGATTTATTTTTTGGGGAAGATTTTTTTTTTTTTTAATTAGAATCCACAAAAACAACGCGGTGCATCTCATATTAAAAACGGATACGACCTTGGCTCGATCTGTTGATCCGTTAGTTCAGTGTAATCAGATGTTCCCACTAATTCTAAATTGAAGCAATATTAATAATTTTCAAAGCACACAAAAACAGAACACATTCATGTTCATGAAATATATTTCTCATGCATACAGCTGACAACCAAACTGTTTTTTGTAATTATTTTCTTTTGACTGGAGAGTGACGTTGAATTTTCAATATTTTAGGAGGTTCAACCAGCGAGAGTGAAGTTTATTATAATGCAAGTGTGTCCTTTGGTTACCTTTTTAACTTTAGTGTTCCTTATAAGGAAACGGCGCAGTGTGTAGCAGGCATGCACCTTGGTGCTTTTCAGAGTCACCACGATGCTTCCATACTGCTCGCTGTTCTCTGTTGGCCAGTACTGGTCACATTTCCTCTGGAAGACGACGCACACAAAGCGAGTTATATATGAACAAACTGAAATACAGTCAAATGCTTTCTTTGAGTTTGTGACCAGACAAAGCGAACTTACTCTTCCCTTTTCCACAAGGTTCGTGATCATGACTATGACTCCAGTGTTCTGCTCCCACACCATCCTCCAGAAATCCTCGAATGTAGACTTGAGAGGACCCTGAGCAGCTATATAAGCCCTGGGCTGGTTGTAGCCCTGAAAGGGGAGAGTCGAAAGAGTAGTGCTTACTGGTAAGATGCAATCAATCCTTTATCAATTTTCCACAAATCCCAATATAGCTGATGTAACCAATTTACTGGCAAAACTTTTTTTTTTTTAATTTGCTGGTCATGAAATTCACTCCTCGAGCTGACAGTAATAATACGTATTCATGCATGAATACATTTCTGTAATATAAATTTTCACATCTTTATTACCGTCTGTCAGTTTTATGACTTGGATACCTCGACTGATATTTAAAACAAAGCTGCCAGTAAGCTGTTTAGCACTGCTGATAACTCTTTCACATCACACTATCGCTTCATTCAAGTCAGCATTCAAGCAGTTTAACTTCACAACCTTTCCATCTCAAAAAAAACAAAAAAAAGAAAAGCACATCAAGATCGACAGAAAAGGAGACTAAACCTTCAACAATGTTAAGTGGCTGGTTGAACTCACATCCACATAGTTGGCGTTAATGTAATCCGAATGTTTGGCATCTTTTCCTGCCAAAGCCCGTAATTTCACTCTGCTGTGGTCATCTAAGGGGAAGCATTGACATATTTGTGAGAATTATTAAAAAGATGAAAACCTGTTTTATGAACATTATTGGAATCCAAAGCGGCAGACATAATCAGATTTTACAGCTGACTCACAGGCCACAATGTTGATGTATCTGTTTTTGTGCTTGTTGTCAGGATGATTGGAATGTTCTGCTGTGATTTTCAGGTCGGCTGTGGAGCGTTGGACCTCCTGGAGAGAGAAAAAAATAAACAGAAATGGATTTTATTAAAGAGAGATCTAACAGAATTACAGTCTGAAAGGAAGTTATATTTACTCAAAATGTTAGAATTTTTTTTTTTTTGGTGATGCTATATTGTTAGGAAAATTTTCTTTTTTGTGCAGATGAAGCTCATATCTCTCAACTTAAAGAGGAACCTATAGCACCTATAGGATCCTGTATCTCATTCAAGGATGCTTCTGAGCAGATGCTTACTGCCACACGGGCTTGAACTTGGGCCTCCAGTAGAACGGTCTTCTTTTCTTCTTGACTGACACAGCTTCATCGTGGTGTGTTTGAAAATTATGCGCACGGGAATCACATCACATGACCCCAATTAGAAGGAATACACTGGGGGTGAAGCTTTTGCCTCCATTCTTAACCTAGTTACACAGAAAGCGTGTTCCCATCCGGTCAACCGGCAGACAGACCTTCTCTAATTAACCTTCATCACTCTGGTCTTGCTCTCCATCTTTCTCTCAACCATCTGTTCAAAATTAGCAACCCTGCGCACAAACGTGTGTAATATAATGTCCAGACCATTGTTTAGACTTGGCAGGTCCATTTGCAGACAGTGTGTCCAAAAGGCACCTTCTGTACTCAGTAGTTTAGCAGTGCCAGCACTAGTTCATGTGCTTTTAGGCAAATGGACCTTGGGATTTCTTTTAAAAACAAACTCTGCATGCTTCCCCATCTGGTTTGGTGGGTTTGGACTGGTGTGAAAACTACCCTTTTGCAAACAAAAAACAAAAACTAAATAAACCAAGACTATGAGGAAAGTTCCACCTTCAAGCAGACTATGGTGAGGTTTGTGGTTTGCAAGCAAAACAGATCCACTTAATTTGCTCGATTTTATGTCCAAGTGAATGAAATACATAAAATACGAAAGCCTAGCAAAGTGCTACAAGACCAGCTGTCAGTGCAAGTTTGACAAAACTGTCCAATCAAAAGAGCTGCATGTTGGCATGCATGCCTTCACGTTTGCTCTTGTTTAATTTGCAGGTTAACATGAACATAAAGCACTACAGAACTAAAAGGCACCGTCACCTGTTGTTGTCCCTCTATGTGGACCAATAAAAACTCTTTACACAGTAGGGGTTAACAGAGCTTTGAAACTTGAAAGGTTGTGTCGAAAGAGTACCTCAAACTCCTCAGCAAAACCCTGCATGTTGTTTTTGTAGAGCTCCATGATGTGTTTAATAAACTGCTTAACAGGGATGGCCTCCATGTCATCTGCAGGGGAAACAGTAATAACAGTGAGTATCCATTATGTCATGTCATGTGCTATCAGGGATAGCTTTTTTTTTTTAAGTCACTGTGTTTTCTGGATAGTGAATGAGAATAACTGCTTGGCTCTATTAAAATGACTATTGTGTAAACTGAAGTCATTTATCATTTTCTTATGTCAAATGAAAAGGAAAAAAAAAAGAAATAAAAGACTTTAACCAAATAACCTCTATCAAACACACCTATATTTAGCTTTTTGAGCTTTACAGGAAGGCACATCTGTCTCATCTGAGCCAAATCAGCCCCAAAATCACACATGAGGGATCTTTGATAAGACTGGTCAGCATCAAACAGGGACAACAGTGCAAGAGACCCAGCTGTCACTGCTGCTGATGCTGGCCAATGTCTTAACTAATACACACCAGCAGCTGGGCCCTGCAAGGCTTTTACTTGCCTCAGTGGTTACAGCATAGAGGTGAATTCTTGCCTATTAATCTGGTCATTTATCAAAGTGCTTTTTTTCCATTTGTATTAGTGTCAAGAGACCTATCAGTTCATCAGAGTAGTTCTGGGTGAAATGTGGCTTTAGCAGCTAGAAAGTGTAATTGACTAAGGCTGATTAGGCCCGTTCTTGACAAGACATAATACTGAACAAAGGTGGGCTCAAGAGTCCCATGGCTCCATTTCAAACATCTGAATCCTAACGAATACACACTAATAGATAAACAATACATGTTGTAAGTCCAGGAGAGAGAGAGAGAGAGAGAGAGAGAGAGAGAGGAGGGAGGAAGAAAGAAAGAGCAAGCAATAAAAACAAAGCCAATGCAGAGTCAATACTAGCATCATGATTATAGCTTGACTCTGATGTCACAGCCTTGAAATGTCCCTGAGCTTTAAGCGACTGTGAAAGTAAAGTCTGATATCGACTAGCTGCCACTCCACCGCTGCCTGGGACATTAAGGGCTAAGAAAAGCCAGTCACACAACTTCTACAGTGCTGTTCCCGGAGTCAATTCACATGTAAATGAACAGAAACTGCACAGCAGACATTAAGGCAATACAGAAAACCCTTTGAAAGGAATTAATGACGCCTTGTAAATGTGCAATACATCAGTAGACACAAATCGATAAAAGTAAGTCAAGATTCCATTAGTACTCGGCTTATGTCTTTAAAAACTATTTTTTAAGGTTAAAGAAGAGATTTAATAGATCAGATTTAAGTTTCTGTCTTAAAAAACTATTTTTTAATGGTAAAGAACAGATTTATTAGACCGGATTTAAAATTTCCCTGAACAGGAACATCTACAACAGTGGTTTCTTACATTTTTTTTGTCTGATGTATTACCTTTTCACTGGCACCATCGTGTACTTTAACCCTTTATGGAGTGCCATTAGCATACCAACGCTGATGCGTTACAGTTGGCCTAAAGCAGTGGCTAACTTGAGAAAACCAGAAGAAGTTAGAAGTTTATCGAGTACATTTCTGGCTATATATTACTTTTATCAAAGTACTTCATTATTTTATTTTTTATTTTTTTTGCTTGCCAGCATGTTTTTGCACAATAACTAACACAATATACTACTTTTTTTTTTTTAAGCACAACTTCACACACAAAATCATACCAAACAGTATCACACAAGTCCAGTTGTGACAAAGTACACTCTAACTTGTAAAAATCATTAAATATGTTAATTTTCTAACAGAGTATAGGAAACATAGCTCACCTGGTATAGGGATGACTGGGATATTCTCATTGGCCACCACCCGTGGAGAGCTGCTCTCCTCCACATAAAAGTGAGCTGTCTGGAAAAATCTCCTGCAGGGACCCAGAGAGATAAGTATAGTGAATGTGGCAGAGTAAACCCACCCACTATCAGCTCAAATGATGCAGCCAAGTGTACTGGGGAGTCGTTAGCCGGTTGTTCTCAGATCCGGTCTGTCAACATCAGCATAGAAATGTTGAACAGAATGACAACAGCAGAAAACTCCTAATGAAAACCCCAGAGAAGTTAGGACACAGCTGATCGCACACAGAGTGAGTGGCTCCTGGAAACACAGTCTTCGCTGACTACAGGGACCAGGTAAACAACTCACGGTGACATGCTGCAGCGCAGAGCGGAGTTTGGCTCTTTATGCAAACCATAGACAACTAATCCAAATACATTCTCTCTTCTCAGGACCACTTTCAAGGGACTTTGAGGACAAGGAAATCAACTTCAAGAAGCATTTTCTGGAGATAATACTCATTGTTGGCAGCAGCTGCTGCTCAAAAGGGGTTTCAAAAGTCTAATTTTTAAAAAAAAAATTTATTATTTTTTTTTACAAATACTGCTGGGACAACTCCATCCAAATTTTACACAGCCTGAGGTTCAAAGTTCGCAGAGTGACAAACTGCAAGCAGCCAGGATTTTTCGAGAGCACCAGGATGACTTAACCAGCGATATTAAAAATGGATTTGTAGAAAGGTCAGCTGTGATTTAAAAATAATCAGCAGCTCTAACGTGACTGACAACAACCAGTGAGGAACTGGAACACCTCTCATATTGACTCGATGCTCTCACACAAAATCTATACTTTAAGACCCCGTGCTTCATCCCGGTGTTAACATACCCCAGCTTTAACCCTACCTGTATGTGATGCAGAGGAAGGAGCAGATGCTAGTCATTCTTAACGAGATGAAACAGAAATGGAAAGGTGGCACTGCATTTAAAAGATGCTGAATGAGAGGAGACAAACAGAGACTGTGAAAGAGAGAGAGAGAGAGCAAGAGAGAGAGAGAGCGAGCAAGAGAGAGAGAGAGAGGGAGAGCAAGAGAGAGAGAGAGCGAGCAAGAGAGAGAGAGCGAGAGAGAGCGAGCGAGAGAGAGAGTGAGAGAGAGAGAGCGAGCAAGAGAGCGAGTGAGAGAGAAAGAGCGAGAGAGAGAGTGAGAGAGCGAGAGAGAGAGAGAGAGAGAGGGAAAGGTGAAAACAAATGAAGGGGGAGAGCACTCCCACCGGTTTCAGTCACCGCCTCCTGATCTAATGGCCTCCTTTGAGTGCAGATGTGGTCCAGCTAACTAATCAGCAGTATCTTGCTGCCGACTGTCAGTATTGC
Source organism: Pterophyllum scalare (assembly GCA_024447675.2). Lineage (NCBI taxonomy): Eukaryota > Metazoa > Chordata > Actinopteri > Cichliformes > Cichlidae > Pterophyllum > Pterophyllum scalare. The sequence continues at coordinate 74,926 of JAMQGT020008661.1, read as the reverse complement.
TGACACCAGTTTTGAATGGGACCCTTCTTTTTTTCCTCGTAATTTACATTCATTCATAAAGTTGCTAAATTAGCCTTAATGCAAGCCAGTCTTCTGAGTCATAAAAATGGCTCTCAGTTTTATATCTGTCAGTTTTCAACCAACACCCTGAGCCTCACAGGCATCCAGATGTACACTGCAACACCAGCAATTAATTCCGGACTCATAACCTCATATTAACCCAATCAGGCAAAATGAATGACTTAATAAAGGTATTAAGCTTTAACAGATAATTCACTGGTCACATATTTCTCCACAGACACCTCTAAAAATCAAATCTATGGTGGAATTATGTTGATAATGAACAAAACATCTGCAACCAGAGAAACGCGCCGGCTTAAATAGCCTCACTGTCACTAAGAAACTACACAGAGGATGAAGAGTAAACCGTGTGAATGGGTTGATTTCATCTTTCACCGCAGCCTTTTCCCCAAAGGGAAGCAGGCATTGTCTGTGAACTGTCTGAGCTGTCACAACAGCAGCTGCGATGGCCATTTCAAATCTCAAAGCTGCCCCTGCTTTTCTACTCAAATACCCCAACTCTCACTAACTGAATCTCTACAGTCATCTTGCTTTCAGCTCTAGTTTTTACACCTCTGTGGAGCCGATAGCTATGCTTTTATTTATATCTCACAGTTTTATTATCTGTCACAGCAAGGTGATATAAACATTTGCTGTCGTGGTCAAATAAAAAAATTTAAATAAAGAAATGCATTTAACACATTTCAAATATTTATTTAGAAAGACTCTATAAACAAATAAAATCCTTTACAAGTAGCGGCACTAAATATACACAGGACCAGCCGAGGAAGTGCTCTATAGTGCCATTTGATACTCATTAACCAGCCGACATGTGCTTGTGGCCTGGCCTGTGTAATTACTCGGGCTCCAATAGCATGGCTGGAAATTAGCCCAGCAGATGAAGACACAGCTGGGACCCATGCTGGCAATGCAGGGCCTTCAGGTCTCCTGCCCATCACCCACCTGGGTGGAGTGAAGTGAAGGCAAGAAAGCAGCATTAGTACCCTTACAAAGCCCAAACCATGCTGAGAAGACCTGAATGTGGGTGGGTCAACTTAACAGAAAATGTGAGTGTGTGGGGAAAAAAGTAAATGGATGCAGTATGAGTGAGGGGAAGCCGTGTAATTTATACCTCTGAAAGAGGAATCAGTAACCAGCCCCCCTTGCCAATCTAGATAAGGCATTGTTCTTTATGCTATAGCATTTCATTGTAGCATTTTACTGATCTAGCAAACTAAGATGGAGCCTCTGGAATTAGGCTGTGAACTCTCTCTCACCTCCAGTAGACCATCACAATTAGCAGCATGATGAGGCACAGCAGAGTAAGAGCAGACACCACCACCAAAGGGACGATCCACACCATCCTGCCCATCCCTGGGTGAGATGTCCGTGTCACATTGGACACTGTGGTTCTGTCTGAAAGACAAAGCACAAATGTGTTAAATGCCTAAATGTATAGTACTGACTTCATTTGTGTTCTTTTACAGAGCATGAGTGAATATTTTTTAAAGATATCCTAATGGGTTGTTTGTATGATAAAATGGGAATCGTGGTATAGGTTGGTGTAGCCTTTGCATTGCTGACTTCTCTTCAGTTAAACACGGGGACACTATGCTAAACCTTTCTCCTCTCCCTTAATTCTATAATGTTCCCAAAATAAATTGCTTCCATAAATGAAAGCCTTGGCAGAACTCAATAAGCTTAGAACAACAACAAAAACTATATGCATATTATTAATAAAAACAAAACACATGCATCAAGGAGAGAACACACACTTTACAAGAGATCGAAATTAACATTAATTAGAGGATTAAAAAAAAAAATCTGGGTTGATTGATTGGTTTCAAAATAACACTGCAAAGTGTTGTTTATTTATATTGTTATCAATAATCATTAATGTCAACTGCCTTATTACATTTTTCAGTGCCACTTCTAATATTTTCTTGATTTTAAGGAGGAAAAAAAAACAGGCAAAGACATCTTCATAAATGCTCTCCCTTGAAACAAACTCTTTTGAAATATGTTTAAAGGAATTCCTTGAGGCAGAGTCCCTCTGGCAGACAGCCTACTTCTTCCTTCAGGTCTCTGTGTTGTAGTGACACAAATGCCTGGAGCTCTGTCTTTGACCGAGATGGTAACCAGTGTCGTTAACGCCTTATATCAAGTTATTTGTTCTGCTAAACTGGTCTCTGTAACTCTTGGTGGTGTTTACAGAACTGTGCTTTGGAGAGAAGTCTTGCCTAGCACAACAGCCGACAACAAGAGAACAAGACTCACAGAGAATTCAAAAGATTTTTCAGTATTGGGGCGGGGGCGGGGGGGCTGATTTATCTATGGGAATTAAAATGCCACGCTCACCAGTGTGGACAGAGAAAGGCCAGTGGTTTTTTTCTTTTCCAACAGCTATCTTTGGAGGTACGGTAAAACTCTGGGGAATTTGCATCTTTACGCTGCCATTATGGGCCTCCTGAGTGGACACCGTGTTTACATCTGTAGGCCTTCTGTCGATCTTGAACAGCTGGTTTTCACCAGTGCTTGGAGATGCTGTGGTGCCTTTAACCGTAGGCTTCCCTTTTCCTTTCTCTTTGGCTGTGGATGCGGGGGTGGGGATTAAAGGTTTTTTGGCCAGAGTGCTGTTCGTTTGTTTCTCCTCATTATCAGGTGTAGACTTGTTCTTTTTCTTTTTGTCATCCTGTTCCTCGTCCTGCTCCCCTTCTCGCTCACCCTCCTCTTCCTCCTTTTCACCCTCATGTTCAGCTTGTTTTTCCTCAGACGGGTGGTCTGTCTCGGAGCCCTGAGGTGGTGCCTGCTCGGTGCTGGACTTTGCGGGAGTGGTGGATGGACGTGCGGGGTTCTGAGTGGCTTGAGGTGCCTGTGTGGGCCAAACAGAACTGGGCATAGAGGAGATGACCCCTCCGCCGACACCCAAGCCTGCCAGCAAGGTGCTCGTCACTACTGATGCCACTGTGGCCTGGCTCCCACTAGAAGAGGGGCCCATCCCTGTTGCCATGGAGACGATGGAGAAGTGGATACCAGAGGACGTCCATGTGGAAGAACCAGAACTGATTGGAGCCATGTCTGCTGAGGATGCAGGAGAAACTGTGGGCTGAGGGAGATGGGTAGAGAAAAAATGGTTACCCAACAGAATGTACGTCACTGAGATGCAAAAAGAAATGTGCACTGCCATCTTCTGGTCAACTAACCATCCCAGTCTTCACAATTCGAGATCCTTCAAAAATTCTTGTAGTATTGGCTGTAAAAAAAAAAAAAAAAAAAAAAAAGAGGGAGGGAGGGACGCAGAGTATTTATTAAACTATCAGTGTATTTGAAGAAAGTACAAACTTTAAAAACCTTATCAATGAGTAGCTGGAGGGCACTGACCACATACCTCTGAACAGCAGTGTTTGGCTAAAATCACTGCGCAGGTCGTGTTGACACACGGCCTGCACTCTGAACAGGTACAGGATGTCAGGGGAAACGTTAGTGATGACTGCTTTCTGCAAGAGAAAACACACGATTGCACAAATATTGTAAATTATAAAAGAATATGCATCATTAATACATTTTAAAATGCAAATGCTATTAATTCATACAGCTTCAAATGAACGCATCCTGTGTTAAACTACTGCTTGGCCAATAGTGTATGACTCACTACTTCGAAGCTGTTTAGAAAGGTTATTTTCTGTTTGATTTAATTGTGTTTTTGCAGGCTGCAGATGGCTTAACTTGTATTAAAAGTGCCCTCAGAATAGGTGGGTGATTGCCTCTGGTGTTGCAGAGCTAGTATTTCTCCAAAATAATTCAGATAAAGGTGTCCAGAGATAGAAACTGAAAATTGAAATGGAAATGAAGTGAGCAAAATAAGGACTTTAGTGCAGAGAGGGAGAAGAGGACAGAATAATGTGAGAAAAAGAGGCTGATCGACTGTATTAATGGAGTGTAACTGCACGGACAGAGCACCACACAGACACTATAATCATTCTCTCAGTCAGACATTTGAAATCAAAGCATAATGCAAATTTACAGGTCTCCTGCTTCACAACGACAAATAAATCATGTTATTACATTAATGCATTCCGTGAAAAACAGTCACTTAGCCTCACAAGCCCAACATGGTTCACCAGTCACATCATGGGCAACACACCTCCCATTACAAAGTTTAGATGACACTTGATATCTAAGTAAGCATTTTCACAGTACAGCAGCCCTTATAGAAAGTGCTCTGCTTTTGTGTGGCAGACAGTATAGAAAAATGAAGCCTAGACTGTAGATATACGAAAGATGGTCCAGAGAACCGCAAGATGCAGTAACCGTTAACAGAAAGTCAAAATGTCGGTAAATTTTGCCATAAGATGCTAAAATTAACAAATAAAGATCAAAGAGGTACTGTAAATAAAATCTACGGTTAACATCAGGTAGAATTTATTGTTGCTTGCTTCTTAGGAGGCTGTAAGCGAGATATGGACTGAATTCCATGAGCAACATTAATTTAACAAAGGGAATAATATTAACTTATGGTATCTTTTGCTGAGAATAACAGTTTGTTTTGTGGAGGAGTTCCTCACTGCACGCAGCCTGGTTGCATATTGATTTCAACTCACTTGTCCATCATTTCTAAGCTTCAGTAACTACATTCTAAGTTCAAGTTCTCCTCCAGGCATGTTTTAGGAAACACAGTATTAAAGATAAACTGCACAGAATAATAATTTGTGTCTGAAGTGTTTTTTCCCCCCTCACAAAGTAGTTCAATTACCTGGTTTAAAATTCTTAAAATTACATCTCCTCCTCCTTTCTCCCAGAATCTATGAATATGCAAATCATTGTTCATTGTGTAACTGCTGAACACAACGCGTCTACTTATTCACTGAGAGTGTTGGTGCACCGGAGGCATCAAACTTGTGCAAGCCGCATATTGCAAAATGTGCTTCTAAACTAGTTACAATGTCATAAAATCATCCTGTAGACTGATTGTTAAAAAAAAAAAAAACTTCAGTGTCAGGCTCTGCAATTGGATCCTTGTGCACAGTGAAGGTTAAACATCAAAGTGAGGCAAACACGCTTGAGTGAAGGGGGTTATTACCTTAAAGGATTAGCCAGCCCTTGCCTTCAGATCTCACCCATTTTGTGCAGTTACCCGCACCAAATAGGAATCACTAGTGCAGCAACATTACAAGATCCCTCACGAGCTTCCAGCCCATGACAACTGTGTTTATTGGAATGCGCCAAGCTGGAGGTAGCATTGCCACCAGGGAACTGATCCCAGGTCTCTGAACTGGTGAGATGAGATTTTCTCCTCTGCACTGTTTATATCAAAAAAGGCAGTCATGCAGACTATAAAAACAGCTGGGGGTCAGCGGGCTTTAAAGAGATGCACAGTTGGGCGTTGGATTTCCACAAATGCAAAAATATGGGACCAGAGAGACGAATATATAGAGTGAAAAAGAACAGCCCTGTAGGTGCGACCTCCTGCAGAGGGAGGATATATCTGTGGACACACTGAATATTCTGCTGAAAAGCTACAGTAAGAAGCAAAGTGGTAACTCACTGTTTAAGGCAGTGAGATGAATTATATGATCAGTGGAGCAAAGATCTAAAGGGCTTCACTTGCTCTGCATATGCTACAAAAAGAAGTTTGTGTTCAAAGAGCTGCTTGTACTGCCTGAGAACTGAAGTTTTTTTTTAATTATTGCTTTTCAAATTGGTAAAATATAAGCAATATATTATTTTGTTTATACCGCATTTTGTTTGTATTAGGTTTTTTTTTTTCCACCCGATGATACAGGTACCTACTTCAGAGGCTGATTCAACCCTAAATGTAAATAAACAGATGGTGGAAAATGTTATACCTGAAAAAAGGCCACAGCTGCAATTGTTAGCACATTATACATACAGTATCTCAGTCTGACATGTCAAAGTCTGTGACAGGACTGTGCTTCTATTCTTAGACAGGTGAGTGACAGCAGAGTGTCTGGGCCCTCATATCAGCCAACAGCCACATGCAGAGTTCATCATAACCTGTCACCTCCAATACACACCGTCACTGATCCGGCCAACCTCTGATCCTGACAGATACATCTGAGGCTCTGCACACCAATCAGAGCTGTTTATTACAACATTTATTGTAGAATAAAAAAAATAAAATAAAAACCATTTTAAAAACAGCCCCACTTACCATGCTCTGGTCCCCGGTCTTTGTGAAGGTCTTTTCATCAGCAATATCACGTTTCACCCAGCTGTAGGAGACCATGTAACTGGTGATAGGTGGGTGGTAGACTGTAAGAGGGCGTTCCCAGCTCACCATCAATGCTGTCTGGTTTAGCGGCTGGATCTTCATGTTCACCGGGGCACTGCTGCACACTAAAAAAAAAGGAAAAGGAGGGTGTGACAACAAGGCAGCATGAAAAAAAAGAAAGAAAAAAGAAAATAGATTGACAAGGAAGTAAACAGTACTGTCACTTTTTCACTGACTGAATACAGATGGATGAAGACGGAAGACTGGCTGGGATGACCGCGTGTATTTCTGTCTGTTGACATGTGCGGGCAGAATGAAGGTTGCCTTTTAAACAAGCTTATTACAAAATCCCACTCGCTTGACTCAAAGCCATTTGCACTTTGAGAAACACTTAGAAGTGCATGATGATAAATTAAATCAATGCCGAAAACACTCCTGAAGGCTTCACTTAGGTCACACGCAACCTCATGTGTGCGCATATCTGTCAGTCTGGACACACTGTGCCTTTTTCATGCCAGAACAAGGCGGGCAGAACATAAAACAACCAGGAATTGTGTAGCGTACATGTAGTACAGATTACCCAGCAACAACATGCCCATACCTAATTTGTTAGATTAAAGAGTACGTATAAGGGGGACAAAGCATAATCTGTAAATTGGCCTCTAGGTGGCAGTGCAGGCTGCAGCAAGGATATTTACAGAGGGATCCATCAGTATGGGTAAGGGACAATCTGGACATGCTTCTCAGTAGATCAGGGCAACAGCAATCAGGAACTAGTGTCAAATGATTATGTGCTCTCAGAATTTCTGCCAAATTGAAATTGTCACCACAGTTTTCTCCATTTGTACACTGAAGCTATGACACAAATTATGCACTACGATATGTAAAAGAGGGAAAAGGAGACAGGGTGGAAAGGAATCAGTCAAGAGAACACAGGGGAAAAAAACAAAAGGAAGAAAATCTCGGGGTGTTGATTAGATGTGACAGGTGCGAAATGTATTATAAACCTGTCGGATGTGTGTTGTCAACCTCAACAACGATAATTTAATAGCAGCTGAAGATGTCACTGCGGTTTTCCTGCATGCATCACTTCTGTCATGACAATCATCATCCTTTTAACAATCAGCACACATGTAATAGTAACCATCTCAGCTTTTCCGGTTTTGCATATTGCAAAATCCTGATTCATCTGCTAAAAATAAGACATCTGGGCAACGCTTCTTAAATGTGGTCAACTGATGAGTAAAAACAGAGGCTACGCATCGATTTTGGATTTTATTGATCCACATATGTTGCCTATTTTTATGAAAACCAAACGGTAAGAAAATGCGCACCTTGTAAAACTGCTGCAAAATAGGTTCAAGTGATAAGAAAAACGTGCACTGAGAATAATAATGTACATAATGTTTTAAACTTCTTTCAAACACGGTAACCTTCAAAAATACATGTCTCATAGAGGTTCCACCTCAGTCTACAACACCGCTCAGTGCAGAGCATGAATCTTTCTCCCGACAGCATCTACCAAAGGGTGATGAATCGACAGTTGTCAACAAACAGCGGTTCCAAAGCATCTCACTTTAAAGGCTTTACAGTATTTTTTTTTTTTTTTAAAAGAAGCAGTTTGCAGCTTTGAATGATCCAGGAGCCAAGGATTTTACTCAAAACACAACGGGGGAAAAAAACTAGAATAACTAGAATACCTATTTTAACACAGATGCTCGCTGGCTATAGCTTTGACCATGATCTCAACACTTTCAGACTAATGCTGCTTTAATTAAAAATAAAGGCTGACTGGGTGAAACTCAGGAAGAAAAAAAAAAGAACTGAAACTATTGTTCGAATATTTTCTTTCAAGGAAAACGCCAAACATTCTTCAGTTATAATTGTTCCAGAGCAAGGACTTTGCAGCCTTTCTCCATTTAACATCTTTGTACATGCATTACTTTTCAGTTCTGTACTTTAAATGACTGCACAAGGAAGTTCACGGCATTGTTGCGGGTTCGTGGAAACCGCTAGTGTCAATTTCTACAGTTTTCAAACACATTATAGCCAGTTCCCTTACGGAGAAAATAATGAACAGAGCATCTGATAAGAAATATAAGAAGTAATATCACCATTGTCTCAATTAATTCAATTTTAAACAGAGGGTATGGCTTTGATAGAGCTGAGTTTTTTTTTCTTTTTCTTAACACGCAGATACACAACAAAGATAAAATAAATACTGCCCTATATATCTTGGCATTATTACTGGACAGACAATGACAGTGCACCGCACAAACTAATCTGCAATCTCTATTTTGCATCTGAAAGGTTAGCTCTGCATCTGTAATGGCCAAACAAATTCCATTGCCATAAAAGCCACAGTGACGGAGCATTCAGTGAAGGTGCGGCCCTGGCTCTCATACCCCATTTACAAGCAAAGCCGTCATTTATTGTGAGTGGACAAACAGTCCCTCTTGCACAACCCTGACAGATGTCATCCTTCCAGATGAGACTGACAGTGTTTATATTTTCCATCACCTACAGATTCTCACACAAAGAAAATATTCTTAGATTTAAAAAAAAATTCAATAGAAAAGATTTTGCAAAAAAGAAAAAAATATATAATAAAGAGGGAGGGGAAACAAAAAATTAAGAGACACTGGTACCCATTCATTCTGCCTACTGACATAATGCCACAAAAGCAATTTCACAACTTAATTTCTATGGGTCTATTTTAGCTGTACCACATATTAATGATGATTGCTGATCGGCCCCCGTTAGAGTGCTCCAACTTCATCACAAGCATTCCCAATCAATCCTCCCTGCCAGACACCAACAACACCACTTTAAGGAGCAGCAGCCTTTCTCATTAGTCTCCATAGTCCCGGTACTGTTCTGTTAAAGCGAGCACGGCAAGATGCACACATAAAAGAGAAAGACAAACAAAGATACTCTGATCAAGCACTGCATGAGGTCTTTGCCTTGTATTAATATGTTCTTTGAAGAATCTGTTGTATCAGTGAGAGAATCAAATTTTACCCAAAAAGCGCTTGAAATTGGAATTATTACATTATTCTACTGATTCCTCCTTTGTTCGATTTTTTTTTATCTAACAAAATGAAAGAAAGAAACAAACAAAAAAATTACCTTAAATTGTCTTTTTACTGACCTACTGATCTGGGCTTGGTTCTATTCGTTCCTGATGCTCCACAGTGTAGTGGTTTACACATTTGCCTAACAAGTGAAAGAGCTCTGGTTTGATCCCAGGAGGAGACATAAATTATTTTGGGGTTGCGTCAGGAAGGCCATCTGGCATATGCCAAATCAAAACATGCAGAGCTACCCGCTATAGCAACCCCTCGCCAATAAAGGAGCAGCTGAAGGTAGTTTTTTTTTTTTGATTAGTTTCTGATCTTCCAGGCTTCATGATTACGCTCTCTAAATTCTAATGATGCTAATGTTAGCCTGATTAGATAGATATTAGATATAGCAAATAAAATCTGCCTCTATAATTTTAGTTGGCAAAAATCAACAACTGCCAGCTAGATAAGTGTTTTATCTGACAGAAACTGAAAAGAAAATGCCAACAGCAACCTAAAACTAAATAAAATAATTCACTTTATTCATATTAGTCATTTTATTTACCTGTTTACACTGGTCTGCCCTCTCTGCACATTTCATTTAATAATATCGACCAGTACAGACAGTTAGACACATGCCCAGGCTCACAGGACTGTTAGGCTTTAAGTTGAAATCATTATGCAGTAGCAGGGTGGTTATTTCAGTAATTTGGTGTTTGGACTCAGTTCTGGTTGTGACTAACTATCTGCCTGCAAAAATAGATTTGTCTTATTGAATGGGCAATAATAAAGAGAAAAAACAGGTCTTTTAAAACAAACCGTTCATTGGCTTCCATTTTAGAAGCTGCAATGGCAGTTTTTAATAGTTTTAATAGTTTACCTGCATACAACATTGGTCAGTGCGTGCGTTTGCGTGTATGTGTGTCTGCATGCTTGAGAGTGAATGACTGTGTGAATTTTAAGCCTTTGACGAAGCAGAGCAGCGAGCATATCACCGTTCTCAGAACTGTCCTGTGCTTTGATGCAACATTTCCTGCTGCACAAAACAAGACGTTCTGAAGGTGTTGATGTTAATAATCAATGTTAATAATGCAGTATCCAACCCAACTGGCCAGCATATATTTTTACTGGCCTACAGTTATATTTTTAAATGTTAATACAATTTTATTTAACATGTTTACATTACTCTAAATCTGAAAAATAATGTTACTAAACCCTTGAAATAAATATGGTCTCATACTCCAGTGTCACCCTTTAGACTCACTTGCTCCTGCTTATTGCAGATATCACTGCCACATAAAGTATGACGGCTGCCATCAGCTTTCAGTAAACTGCCTAAGTTAACAGTTCATCTGCATATTTTATTCTAACCTCTGTAGCTTTTCGCTGCGTAAAACAAACGGCAGTGGATGGGAGCAGCTATAAAGTTCTCTCTTCTTCACATTGGAGCTTGTTGATCAGGTGGTTTAATGAAGGGCTCCCACCAGCAAAGGTTTTAATGGTAATTACAGGAACAAGCGCTGCTGTTTTAGACGCTAGAAAAAAACATTTTCTTTCACTCCACCGGGGCTCCGCGTCTTTGCTCCTTGCCGTGCAGTGTGCAGACAGACTTCAGTTCCACGTTAAACTGTGACAGCATCATCTGACGTTGTTGTGTTATCAGTCCTTTTGTTGAAAACCTGGGGCCTACACAGGCTTAATGTAACACACATGCTCCTAAATAAGTTTCTATTACAGAACTATTTTTGGTCGCAAATGTGGGTGACATGCTTGTGCTTACACGGCGACAACTGAGCGCTGGAGTTGTGCACTGAACAAAGTGTCGAGGCAAAGAAATTTGTCTCGAGGATTTTTTTTTTATATAACTGAGTTATTCAAGTTACTTGATGACTTGTTGCAGCCCTAATTAAGTTACAGTTTTAAAGTTATAAAAGGGTGACAGAGTATTTTAAACTTTGTTTGGTTCTTTAATAAGTAATTTGGTCCCCTGTTAAAGCAGACAGCTTGACTGGTGTATCAACAACCACAAAAGAAAGAGGGACAGGCTTAATACTTAGGACAATCTTTGAATATCTGTATGGTAGAAAAAGCAAAAGAAGAAATACTTGAATAGATGGTTTGTATCACAGATCTTGGTCAGCTTTTGGATGTAATGTTTCCTTAATGCTAACACTAGTTAACAGTGTGCATTATATAACATTAATCCGAGCTGCAATATTAGCTAGCAATTTAAGCAGCAATTCTCTAATGAAAAAGTAAGTAACAATTGTAATTATAGGAGCTCCCTGGATTAAGCAAATCCTTTTATTGTAGTGCTGTGGATGAGAAAATCTAAAAATCATACAGAAAACAAAGCTTACCTTTTGAAGCCTCGGTGCTATGAGGGCTTCCCAGGATCTCAGTCAAATCCCTCTGCCATGCATTTTTTACAGCCGACTTAAAAACTCTGCGATTGCCCAGGTCCTGCAGGGGCCTAAAGTTGTTCCTCAGGTACTCAACAGACTTTACATGGTCCTGTTGCTCTGTTGTAAAGATGGAGTAGAAAGCCTCCAGCTGGATGAAAAGAAACAGAATAGCTATTTAAGTGTTACTGCGCATCTGTATACGTGTCTGTCCGTGTGCTTTCAATATATCATGCAGAACTGCATTTGCAGTTGCATGCCAGTAGCTGACTCTTCACAACTGGGGTACAGCATTTGCAAGTAACATTCATACCACAGGCACCAGTAGGCACAGACTTCAATCATCACCCTGGCTGCATGCTGGGCTGTAACTTCTCAATGGGGCAAATTTGTGGCCATTGATTGCCATGAATGATCTCCTGCAGTGTGCTGTAATGACTACACATTACAGATACTGTGGAATCAATGTGTCCTATGCGTGCTTGGAGAAATGAATTACAGGTTCATAAAAGACTATCTGTGAGCGTCACAAACATTGTAAAGGTGGGTCAATATTCTTGCAGGAGAAGTCATTTCTGAACAAAAGATTTGTCCTCTTGCAAGATGATAGAAATTCCACTGAGCCTTGCAAATTTCTACAGCACAGAATTCTCTAGAGGATATGCAGCTGGGTAACCTAAGAATTGTTTGTATAAAAGATGCAGCAAAGGGCTGTGTATGGGATCAGCAGAAAGCACTGGGCATGGCTTGGCATACATTATCTCTCAAATCAAAACAGCAAAAATCTGTTGGAGGCAAGATGCTGTAAAGCACATAAATGAGTGGTTTAGATGCAATTTTTTCATTAACCATGTCAAACTTTTACTTCAAGTAAATGAGAATTTAAATTGTTGAACTTGAACAACTTAAATATGATAGCCAGCTTCCACACGTAGCAGTATTCCATTTAAGAGGCTTTAGTAAATGTCTCAGACTAACAGCACAATATATGCATAGGTGCTATCTCACACTTACTATCATTCAAATGCCAGTAATTGGCTCTCCCTTCCTGCTTAATCATCCACTATATAGGCAGTGATGGTTTCATATGCAGAGGAGCTGGAGAGGAACGAGGGAAAAGGGAAGAAGGAGGGGAGGCAGATGAGGGGAAAAATTGCTTGTGCACTGACACCGTGGGACAGCAAGCGATCCACTGACTGTGCGCAAATGGGATCTGACTGTGCGTGGAGAATAGAGCTGTATGGACATGTATATGTGTGTGTGTGTGAGTGTGTGAACTTGACGCACCTGTGAGTGGGACAGATACACGGGCCTGGAGAAAACGATCCACTCCACTACCTTGCTGCAGGGCGGAGTGGTCAGAGAGCCAGTGTATCGGTAATAACTGTCCACTGACGAGGGCAGGAGATCCCTCAAGACGAACGACCTGAGGTTGGTCTCCTTTTCTGTGTAAAGAGATCAAAACCTGTCAATACACCGCTGTAAAGCATATTGTTCCGTGCACTAAAACCCCAAATATGTCAAGTTACAATTACACCAACATTAACAAGGTTGTTTCATTTCATTCCCGGTGTGGCATAATTACCGCTTTCCTGAAACCTCCACAAGTGGAATGGCAGTAGTTAAAAGCCTCACCACTCGTTATCACTCTGGCCAGATCTCTGTACTCAGATGGACTGAGAGAAGAGCAAAGGGAATGGAGTGTGATAAAATGGCCAGCTCTGACAGCTGATCTGTGGCTGGGTGGTAGTGTGCTCTGCTCAGTGCAGCAACTGTGGCATGGGCCAGGGGAATTACAACAGATCATAATGATTGCTGGATCTCTTCAGCCCTCTGATCAGAACCTGGCAAAGCTGTGCAGAAAAACAAACACTCCAAAAAAAAAAAAAAATTCTATATCTCCTGCAAATATGCAAAGTGGATTATGCAAGTGGGTTTGTTTTTTTCCCTTGAATTATGATGACAAACATCAACATAAAGCCAAACTTAATTCAGATCTAATCTCTCATAGCTCATGAGTTTAGGGTGTGGTTTGGATTCAGGCTGCTGAGGTATGGGAAGCCTCGCCCCTGATGCCTCATCTCTACTCTGACTGAAATTCAGCGCGCACAGCCTTTCCTCTCCCCATCTTCAGACAGTGTACGTGCCCTATCGCTCATGGGCCACCGAGATGCTGATGGATGGATGACTGCGGGATAACGAGCTAGTTGAAAAACCAAGCATCCTAACAGGGGAGAAGCCACGGAGGAAAAGAGTCCAAAAAAAAAAAACGCCACACCCGCACAAAGCTCGCTTTCAGTCAGGAAATGAAATAATGTGGTGCAAGCATGAGCATCTGTGTGTTCAGGCACTTGTAGAGACTGATGGAGAGCCAAACTAATCAAGTATATGTGACATGTTTGATAACCGGTCTTTATCAAGGTTATATAACAAAAGAAAAGGGGAGTTTAAATACATCTTTGAAAAATAACCACACATACCAGTGAGTAACGCTAATAGGAAAATAAATATGTAAATTTACAAAACCTATGTGACCCTTTTTCTGGTTCTCAGGCCAAATCCCATGTGTTCTTGTAGTCTCCAGTGGTGGCCTCTGGCCAGATTTTTAACCTTACACATTTATCTTTAGCAAGAAGAAAACTGCTAATATTTTTTTTCTCCAGCACAAATGCAAAGTGTCATAACCTCACTGGCCCACAATGCAAAACATCAAAACGCCCATCTCGAGAAAGTTGAGGCTGTTGAATTATAATTAGAATCGATTCAGTGAAGCCCAGCGCTGGTCTTTCAAAACCAGCATGAGTGAAGAGCAATTATGCCGTGCTTCTATATATCCTCATATTCTTACATGTCCTTGTCTGTTTACGATTACGGTCACAAAAAGACTGTCAGCTGCAGGCTGTAAAACAAGTCAAACGTGTCCGTGTAAACAGAGCTGTTGTGCCCTCATCTGTAGTAAAGGATTACACACTCATGATAAAACATATGCTTATAGACTGCATAAGCCATGAATCCCATGATTCCCAGCCCAGCAGCAGTAATTTAAAACAATATGCCATGAAGAATTGTGCCACAGCACACAACACAAGACATTAATAGCTTAAATATGAATATAAGCTTCTGCAGGAGCTGCAGTCCATGAGAGCTCATAGATTTACATTTGAGTCTGACTAAAACAAAGGGTTGTCTAATTAAGGCTGAGATGTAATTAATAGTTCTTTCTCTGTGAGTGAAGCTCCTTGGAGGTCTCCTACTGTGGAGCCGTGCTAGCATGGCAGAGGCGGTAACTTGCAAATTTTATCTCCTTTTGAAGTTAAACTCCGCTCATAGCTTGTGTTTAGACTAATTTGGAATTTTAAAAATAATAGTGTTTAAGCAGCTGAGTGCAAGAGCATCAATATTTTGTTCCTGGAGGAGGAGTACGATGAGTAGGAGGAGTAGGAGGAGGAGGAACGGCGCCATATCAGCAATGGCAGACGGATTTTACCTCTAGGATGAATCAAAACATCTATTACAAAAACATCAGAGGGATTTTGTAAGGGTCAATTGCTTTTTGAAGATCCCATTAGAACTTTATTCCCCAAAATGTAATGTTTTATTGTGAGATTGCAAGATTATGGTATTAAAGTTATATGAAATAAACAAAAGCATCGCAGATCAACAAAGAGTGACACGCACTCAACCACATAAAATTTTTTTCTTCTACATGACGCAGAATTTGTGAGGGGTTACGTTCCCATTACTTACCATGATGCACTACTCCTTTCAATCCCTGGATGATGGGGTCCACAGCTGGGTTGTCTTTTTGCCCCAGCTGCAGGAAACATCCAGAGACAAAGGATTAGAAAAGGGATTAACAGACTAGCATAATAATCTGAATAAAATACCAAAAGACAATCAACTTCAACAGAATAAAACTGCAGCACTGAAAGCCATCTTTTACCACTCTGCTTGTTGCAATGTTTTTTTTTGTTTTTTTTTTAGGGGGGTTGGGGGTTGTTTTTTCTAGTTTAGGTTTAGATTCTGCGGTTATTTTCAAAGCAAAAAGTTCATAATTTTGACACCATGCCTTATTATGCCATGCTTTAGCAGTTCTCAATCTTTATAATTTAATTTTTTTTTTCATTTTGATCTGCAATATCATGACACTACATTGAAAATGTGTTATAAAATAACCTTGATGTTTATGTGCGGCACCCGCATTCCTACAATAACCATAAACTCTCTCCGATTACAGCTTTGCCTTCAATGTGTTAGCTTGCTTTTGAGGCTCTGATTTTTATAAAAGACACTGAACCCATCTGAGCAATTCAAAGGCTGCATGTCCCTTTGTAGCTGTGATACTGTATGTACTACATAGTACAACCTCCGCTACTTTAAAGACACTTATATCTGCTGCAAAAATGATTTAAAGCAAATGAAATTAAATCTCAGCCACCACCCATGTTTTCAGTGTACTTTAACACTTCTGTTGCTAAGGTTCTTCAGATTTAACTTTTCTAATTAAAAACTGGTCACAACACAGCACTGATATATAATGGCTTTATATCAAATTAAAATAATGCCTTTATTCATCTTATATAATTTTCATTACGATGCCAATGTATGAAAATTATTTTAATAGCGTAAATTTTACAGATGAAGGACAGGAGGGAAAAGCCCGAGAGTGCTTCCTAATGCTATGAAACTCAAAAGAAAAAAAATGGTGGCAAAAAATAACTCAATATCTGTCTGCTGAGGCACAGGTTTGTCGAGGACTCGGTGCTTTTACAGTTGAGCCGCAGAGTATACTGATAAATTCTGTCTCAGAGAGCTGTCTCATCCATTTTCCCAAATGCCAAATATTTTTCCAAACAAATGCACATTTTCTGGTCTTTGCAGATCTACGAGTAGTATCCATGTGCAGCCTGTGACCTAGAATGTAGATCACACAAAAGAAAACCAACTACAGATGAACATCGTGATGTTTAACAAACAACATTCAGTGGAACATTTTCTGAAACTTTTCCCCCACACAATTTTTTTTTTTGTTGCAGAATCCAGATCTGATTTTATTTTATTTTTCTGATGTTTAATGACAACAGAAACCCTCCTATCCTGTCTCCAGAGGACTGGTAATGATTCCTTCTTTATCTGTTAGGCTGGTAGTTCATTGTTTGAAATGACAAAAGATCAGCAATATTGCTCAGTCCAACATTTTTAAATATTCCCAACGTCCCACTTAAGAGACGAGACTGGACAAAAACAGTGTTGGGATGCGGGGACCAATAATACCTTGCTCAACATTAATTCAGGTCAGTCAGAAGAGAGTAATTGTTTGGAGCTGAATGCTGAATGTGGATAATATGCACACCTTAGAGGCCATTAATAGGCCTTTGGGGAGCACAGGAAGAACACTTCTCATTGATTAGAAATAGTAAATCTGAGCCAGTGTGTATGCCTGCTTAAAAACCTTCACACTGTAAACTGTTTTTCAACAAATTGTGTATGGTGGTGCTAATTGCAGTAAGCAATAGGGCTGTCAGGACCCAGCGGAGCCATTTAGGTCCTCGTGCACACACGGTTCATCATTGTCTAAGAGTAGACCTACATTGCAAACACCTGTGTCCCGATTCTTAGCCTACCTCAGCCAAAGAACTGACCCTTTTCTATAAACTATTATGGTGAAGGTTAGCAGATATTCATCACCTGCCATTAATAGTAAAGATGTTGCTAATAGAAATTAATCTAACGGAGAGAGAAACCCTGGAGTTCTCAGTGCTGCTCCTCAAATCTTAGAGGTGTTTGTACACCTAATAGAAATTAGGACCATTCTTGCCCATTAAGAACTTACGCGCTCAGATCTTCAGGGGACAATTTGTAGTATCTCAGTAAACAATCTGCTGTGTGCCACAGAACAAGAAAAACAATCAGCGACCAGCTGGAGAGAAAATTTCCTATCGCAACACAGGTGCCAAAGATCATTTCTAATAAATATTTATCATTTACGGACTTCAAAAATTTATATCATTACCTTTCTCAAAATTGGACCAAAACAATGCCAATCTCAAATTCATAGTTACAACGCCCCATTTTAATCCTTTTTGACTCCTACAGGCAGCTTCTTTTTTTATCTATTCTATTTATTCACTCATCTCCTTGGTTTTGCAAATGATCTCTTACAGCTGGCAGCAAGTCATTTCATACAACACTGAAAAAGGATATTTTCCATCAATATTTCCAGCAACTACACCCAGAGCGACTACAACAAGGTTTTACTCTTCCGAGACCTCTGATCAGGAAACTAAGCTGTAGCTATGAAGGATGCACACTCATAAGGCTGATGGTAATGTCAGTAACTTTTACTGATATCTGGTCGTAAAACACCAGTGATGCCATCCATCACTGTTCAGCTGAGAGGAATGTGACTGCGAGTATTAAATTTCACGGTAGGTCATCAATTAGGTATTTAGTCTGGACCAAAATTGTCACCTAATCAAAAAGATCAGCGTTGCAGTGGATTTTTGGATTTTCTTGTCTCACCCTTTAGCTCTGTTGATACTTTACCTCGAAGAAGATGGCCATGGCAGCAATGATGCGTCTTTCCTTAATGGCAGCACTGAGGCTGTCAAAGTCATCCGAATTGTAAAGGTAGATCTGCATCTGGGGTGGGAAACAGAGCGTAAACAGCTTAAGGAGTGGACAAGGAGAGCGAACAGTCCTGTCATCAATCACTTGGACACACTGCTGAGGAGCTGATGAAAAGCTGTTTTGAGGGGCATAAAAGAGGGTGTATTTATCACTCCTATAAATCTCCCATAATCTGTGTCATTCCTTTTTGTGTGCTGCCACTCCTGGAGGATGCTAGAGAAATACAGCATCCCATTCCTCAGGGTGACTGTCCTAACAGACAGTCACAAGTAGAGAGGAAAAACTGGAGGAACGTGATCTCTCTTCTTTTTTTTTCTCCCCCTTGTGCTGAGATCTAACAGAATGGTATGCTTCTGATCACTGCTTAAATTACCTTAAATCACCCACAAACACAGCTTCTGATTTCACAACAAAGCTTAGGGTGTGTGGATTAGAGCGTAAACCCAGCATACAGAGAATACATTATATATAGTATGTGCCATGCCATGCCTTGGGTTTTCAATTAAAAAGGAAAAAAAAAAATCTCTTCTTTTCAAATTTCAAAGAGGACATATAACTGTAATGCTGACCAGAATCAGCAAATGATTCTAAAAGTAGCAATTGGAGCTGTCTATCATCGCACATTCAAGCCTCTTTAAATTGAAAAACCCTTTCATGTCACTGAACCGAGTTAATTGGCAATAAGAAAAAGGCCCTAGATGTTGATTTAATTACAGGGTATGCATGCCTTTTTTCTTTTCAAAGGAAAATTACGAGAAGCCACAAACCGCACGTGGCTGTGCTGACAACAGATTCAAAAAGTCAAAGTAAATAAGTGTATAAATCCATTAATGCTAACCATCAGCTTTAACCAGGTACAAAATTACTCATATAATTTAAGTTAATCAGTTTCCTTCAGAGTTCCTTTAACTGCAGCCTTTAATGGAACTAATTTGTTGTCTGAGAACTCAGCAAGAAAGAGCACTGGCCATTCATCACCCTTCAGATGTTATTAACTACTTTACCCAATTAAGCTCACCCCCTTAGGCTTCATTTACTCAGAGAGATTGGCTCATGTGACCTGCTCTTGTTAACAGAACACTTTGGCAAACCGGATTCTCTAGTATCAAACATGTCCATAGCAATGAAAAATATAAAGGAATTTTAATCACCTGATTGCACATTTACAGAATTTTCTTTTTAGGTTTGTCAGAATTCCCGCTCTTTAGAGTGAACTATCCAAACTTACAGTTATTGCTCAAAATTGTTGATTTAAAGAGAAGCAGATCTGAGGTCTGATCAATCTTTAAGCTATGAGTGCTGCATAGAGATGTGCTGTCCACAACCCCTGAGCCTCTATCTATACCAGCCAATTTTTCTTCCACACGAAGTGAGTGTGAACACAAGTGCTGAAAGCTGTTCTGCAATCCCAAGTTCCATTTAGGTGCGCACAGGTGAAAAACAAAGTCATGTTTGGCGTGATTTCCCAAGACGGCAAAATATTCGAGGCAAGACACAAAATCTACCAGAAATAAGTTTGTTGGTGGAGAGAGCTTAGATTTTATCACAGTATCAAAAACACATTTCTTCTTTCCTTTACAACAGCTGTGCTACCACAGCATTTTGTCATTAACAGATAAATCTCTCCATTCTTGCACTCCAATCGCACATAATCATCTACATTATCGTTTTACTCGGGCACCTACAAAGTGCTAGAGAATTCATTTTCAAGAAGAATCAAGTGTCAATAAAGTGTTAATTTGCACAGTAGGCACTGCTGAGCAACTAAATTAAACTTAGTATTCCACATCACAAATTACTGAAAACTTTATAGACAAAGTTAAAGGCAGCACACGATGGCATGATAACCATCCAAAAACTGTACCTAGAAGATGGAAGTAGCAACCATAATGTAATTTAGCATGGCTAATGACTTGTTATTGACAAGCCATTAAATAATTTAGCAATTTAGAAAATAAATTTCACAATATGATGTAACTCGTAAAATTGTGTGTGGATGCTGTACCACATGTTTCACTTTTAATGGTCTTCCATCGTGTAACAGAAGGGGAGGGACCACCAGACTAATTTCAGACAGGAGGAGGAGAATATGCTGAATCTAATGCTAAGCACGTAGCTATCTTTTGATTTTCCTCCATGCATTAAAGTAACATTTGTTGTGGTGTTGCTTGGGGTTTATGCATGTTGAAAGGGATTCTTTCTAATCTAATATTATCCGAGTGGTCAGATGCAAATGTTCACAAAACGCAGCAGCTAAGGAGCAAATGATTTGAGTTGACGTTACCATGTCAGAATAGACTTTTTAAGAGTCTATGTAGTGTAGGTCATCTCTTGAGGTATTCAAGCCAAGCCAAGCCAACCTAATTTATATAGCACTTTGGTGACCACTTGCTGTTTTTAAAGTGCTTAACATTAAAACACAATCAAATATGAAAGCATTCAAAACAAGACAGAATGTGTGTCTCTGTAAGCACAGATATCACCAATGCACATTTAAAATGACAGCAAAAAAAAAATAAAAATACAAAGTACAAATGGAACAGCATAATGTGTCTTGTTTTTGGTTCCATCTTTTTTGTATATTCACTTGTATTGTACTTACAACACTGTGAATTTGTTTGTATTTGTTTGTATTTGCTTGTAATTGGTTGTGCCCCCCCCCTTTTTAGACATCTTTACTGGCATCAATTTCAGTTATCTCAGTGGTGCAGTACACTGAGCTTTTGGTTCCAGCATGCATTGGTTGGCCAGAATTATCAGCCTATTTAGGGGCTTTACTTGGCCCAGAAGATAATTGAGCAAAATATGCTTAAGGTAATTCAATTCAATGTTGCATCATAGATTGTTAAGCTGAACACACTCTTGACTACATTATTTTCAATAATCTCTGCACTGTCTGTAAGACAGAGTACCACAGTATTACCTAGATGGAGTCACTGAAAGTTCCTTTTTTTTTTTTAGCAAATTGCTGGAAAGTAATTAACATCTTAATAATTCTCCCTTTTTAATATAATTTGTACATATTGCATATATATGCATATACTCTATGTACTGCATAATTTTATTCGACCACCTGTCATAAAAACAAGAAAACAAATATTTTAGAAATCTGTCAGAAACTCATTTAAAATTAAAAAAAATCATATTGTTATTTATTAAAGGCAAATAAACTGAATTCTTGTTTTTAATACTCAAATTTGAGCGTGGGTGCTAACGCTCGGCTGTTTAGTATTTGTAACAGCAGGGAGGGGGGAGGGGCGGGTGTTCGAAGTGCTGCTATAGTAAAGTCAGTGAACAAGTGTGTGAAGGTTGATGGGTCTAGTTTAAATAGCATGCATTCTATGTTGTCAATCTGAACAGCCTAGGCGAGATTGTTTTCACGTTCACAAGATTTTCAAAATAGACCTCTGATCTCTAGCTTGGGGTCAAAGTTGCAGAGATTCAAACTTGTCTGAGAGTTTTAGAGTGGATCTCGCTTCTTTGTTATGTCCTAAACGGGCTGGGAATAACAAGAGCTAAAAATGAATATTGGTAATTATCAATACTGTTAATTTAGGGCAGCTATGGCATAAACCGTAAATTGGGTGGTGGTCTAAAAAATTGTTAGGCACTGTACAAAAAAAAAAGAAAAGCTGGCCGATATATCAATATCAGAATCTGCCTCATGCTTAAATCCATTCTAGTACCTGTCAGGAAGGTTCGGACATCTAATGGAGTGACTCATCACTTATTTGACACTCATCTTTATTCAACTTCCCTCTTTCTTACTGTATGCTCACCCTAACACTTTCATACATCCCGAGTACTGTGTGTAAATGCATACCCTTCTAAGGTGTGATTTGTAATCCATGTATAATTAATCTAACCTTGCTGACACCTCATATATTATTAGAAAAGATCTCCCTATGGTACCCTGAGGGAGAAAAAAAAATTCCAGTTCCATTTTTCACTGCGCTGTTTGAGCGAACAGGTGGTCCATCTATCGATTTCCCCACTTCACTCCCACGAAAAAGACCACGGTTAGATTAATGTCGAGCTCAGGAGCCACAGGCCGAGGAGCCCATTCTTTTATTTTCTCGTTGTTGTTGTCCCCCACACCCACCCCTCTCTTACTTTTTTTTTTTTGTTAAATAACCATGCTACAAAGCTCAGACCTGTTCAATAGTACAGCTCACTGAATTTAAATTTTGTGTTTCAACCCTCTGGACACATGTGAGCTACATTTGTATACACCTTCAAGCTTCCGGGCAGGTGGGATAGTACATACCCCCCCCCTTTTTGTTTCTTTTTGTTAAAAACACATCGAAAGCATCGAAGCAAATGCTTTATGTAGGGTGTTATACGTGACTCAGAGCTCAAAGTGACGCATTTAAAGTGGAGAGATAATTAGACAGCAACAGATAGGAAAACAGTCTCTGTTTAGCAGAGACAAATAAGCTGTGGAGCTCAACCTCCAAGGTCATGCTGTTCAACTCTTGAAGAACAAAACATATACAGAACAAAATCCAACCTCTGCTATAAAAGATCACTGGGTACATCAAGCACAAACATTTATACATAGGCTGTAACATGCAGAGATTGGCTGCACACATCGTGTCAGGTTTAATATCATCTTAAATACATCAAATTCTGCCAAGTCACATAAAAAAAGGAAATGGAACCGGATGGAGCAGTCAAATGGCTAAGGGCTATATCTTACACAACCTAATTTCCCTTCAAAATATATCATTTTCCTTAATGTCTGATTTCTGGTATCTGAGGTAATATATAATTTCTGGTGTACAGTATGTTAACAGATGTTTTTGTTTGTTGTTGGTTTTTTTGTTTTTTTTTTAAAAAAGCAGCCCTCCGACTGTGTGCTGTTTTTGTGGTGCATCATATACATACATGTATCTGTGAAGGAAATGGAAATGCATTTGCATATTTATGTATAGAATATTCCTTTTTGTACTTCCTGTAGGAAATGTCATTGGGAACCACACATTTTGATATGATGAAGTGCATGCAGTTGCCATGAGGGGCTTTTGATGCCCCACCACCACCCCCCATTATATTGTGTCAGGTCAGTGCTATCTGGGTTGCATGTTCTTGACATGCTTGTTCAAAGAAGACATGGCACAAGAAGAGGGTCACCCATTATTTAAGTTGCAGTGCCCATCCAGAGAGAGCTTCTTTTGAATGAGCCAACAGCACACTTGCTCTGATAAAACCACTGCAGTAATAGAATAGAAAAGAGAAAAGTAGGACAGCTGATAGCTACAAAGATTTGAGTTCAGAAAAAAAGAAACAGCAAACAATATATACATGAAGAAGGCCACATTCACATACAATCAAATATGAGAGCCTTTATTTTTATTGCTGTGCCCGCTAGCTTTTCCTACAATTTATTAATTAACCTCTGCTGTCAGGTGGTGCCACCGGTGTAGCTACAGTTCACAAATCTAAATACCTCACATGCCTATTTGTAGACACTATAATGTCGATACACTATATTGCCAAAAGAATTCACTCACCTATCCAAACCACTGAATTCAGGTGTTCCAATCACTTCCATGGCCACAGATGTATAAAACCAAGCACCTAGGCATGCAGACTGCTCCTACAAACATTTGTGAAAGAATGGGTCACTCTCAGGAGCTCAGTGAATTCCAGAGTGGTACCGTGATAGGATGCGACCTGTGCAACAAGTATAGTTGTGAAATGTCCTCCTACTAAATATTCCACAGTCAACTGTTGGTGGTGTAACAAAGTAGAAGTGACTGGAAATGACAGCAGCTCAGCCACAAAGTGTTAGGCTATATAAAAGGACAGTGTGTGTGTGTGTGTGGGGGGGGGGCAGTTTGTCAGCAAATGCTAAGGTGCATAGTGCGAAGAGGTTATCAAATTTCTACAGAGTCAATCACTACAGAACTTCAAATTTTATGTCATCTTTAGATAAGCTCAAGAACAGTGCGTAGAGCTTCACTGAATGGGTTTCCATGGCCGAGGAGGGGCATCCAAGCCTTACATCACCAAGCACAAAGGGTTGGATGCAGTGGTGTAAAGCACTCCGCCACTGGACTCCAGAGCAGTGGAGACATGTTGAATCATATTTCTACATTTGGCAATCCAATGGATTAGTCTGGGGTTGGTGGATGCCAGGAGAAAAGTACTTGTCTGACGTCATTGTACCCAGTGTAAAGTTTGTTGTTGTTGTTTGGTTGAGTTGTGCTTAGCCCCTTAGTTCCAGTGAAAGGAACTCCTAATGCTTCAGCATACCAAGACGTTTTGGACAATTTTATGCTCCCAACTTTGTGGAAACAGTTTGGGGATGGCCCCTTCCTGTCCCAACATGACTGCGCACCAGGGCACAAAGTGAGGACCATAAAGACATGGATGAGCAAGCTTGGTGTGGAAGAACTTGACTGGCCTTGGGATATATTAAAGTAGAGACTGAGCCCCAGGCCTTCTTGTCCAACACCAGTGCGCTTCTGTAAGAATGGTCAAAAAACCCTATAAACACACCCCTAAACAGTTGACGCTGTTATAGCGGCAAAAGGTGGGCCGACATTAAACCCTATGGATTAAGAATGGGATGTCGCTCAAGTTCACATGCGCGTGAAGGCAGATGAGCAAATACTTTTGGCAATATAGTGTATTATCAGCATTCAACAATGCCTCACATGCAATCAATACCAGCTACAATTTACCGAAGTTTCTCAAATACTTCACATGCCAATGGTAACAGAAATCAACTCACAGTCACTTCATATTCAACACTGCACTTCCTTTTATCCCCAGCAGAACATGCTCCATGTGTGAAACAGACTAAAACGATTTGTTGAGAAATACAAAGGACAGACATGCACACATACAGAGACTCCGTCATTTACTAGTGAGATAAAGGCTATAGCAGATGTGCTTTGCAAATGCCAGGAGTTTCATTCATGATTGCTGCTACATGTTAAGGAGCCTAGGGTGCCGGTACTATACCCACATATTTGCATTTCCTGCGTTGGCAGACAATTATTCAGTAATTGTAGACGTTTAGCTTATTTTTCTGCATGTTTGATGAAGGATTGTATTGGGTGTGCTGGCATTACAACATTTGTTTATCTTATGCAGTTGTAACTATACAAATAAGCAACAATGAGTGACTATGGAACTTTAACACTTAATTATTATATAATGTGTCTGTATTTAACTGGTACCCCGGTAGGTATGCATTATGTTTCTCATTTATAAAGAGAAAAGCATATTAGCTTTGGAATCCGTGATCTTTGAGAGGATTCAATGCAAGACCTTGGTATACACATAAATGCATACTAAGCTACAAATCTAAATTTCTCATCTATAAATTGTATTACTGGAAGGAATGCTTTGTTTTCCAACAGCTGTTCAAATTGGCTATTAAAGTAAATTCTGCGGTCTTATTAGGGAGCACGCCATCAAAGGAGCCATATGCACAACAGCTTTATAATGGCTGTACATTATCCGGTGCCCTTTAACACTACACTGAACACAAAATTATGTGGCAAAAATAAATCTAATTACCCAGCCATTCAGCATCAAAAGCTGCCTGTAGAGATGACTCCAAAGAGGAGGGCCAAGAAACAAACACAGGAGGACTCTAGCTGTGTGTTTGGAGATAGGACAGAAAGGCTCACTAACAGCCACTTCCTGTTTTCATACGCTGCTAAATTTAAACTAATTATCAACAATTTGACATAAGAGGGGGTAAAAACCGTATTCTATGACCCCACTTTGTAAGAAAAAGCATGCAATTTCAACTTTAGACGATGAATAGAAATGGCCGTTGTAAATGATAAATTCAAAGTCACTAATAACCCAATCTATGCATGATATTAAAAGTGAGATTTGTGCTTTAATACATGAGACAATACATAATTCAGAGGGGTTTCAGTCTTATCCATGTTATAGGAATTAAACCACTTGTGATCTGTTTCCTCGTTTTCAGTCAGTTTAATGTGATCGTAAGACCTTCCCTGTCTGGTAAATTCCCGTATGTTTTAAACACCACAATCACACTTTATTACAAAGCCTTTCTGTACTGCAAATGTAATGTAGCCAATCAAAAACAAACAAACAAAAAAAAAAACAAAAAAAAACACAGGACACAGATTTATATCATCTGAGACAGTTTCTCACCAATTATGGCATACGGCTATTTTCTAGTAGATGTGTGAAGACAACAATCTGTAGCAATGTGGCAGCCAACAACAGATTATTTAAATAATTTAGCTGCACTACAAACTAAAGACATTGTACTGTTTTTTATTTTCTAGGTATCCAGAAATTACTTGAAAATATAAGGTCGATTCAGTTTGATCCAAGGGTCTACCTCAAACTAGCGTTGTGACTTGATAATGACATAAAAACTAATGTTTTTGTACATCATGTACATGTACCTATTGCTCAACACAAAGTCTTATGACTTAAATACCTGCATATTTTTTTTTTAAAAATCTATCAACTCCTCTTCAAATAATTCAGATGAATGTATGGCAAAAACTTTTTTTTAAACTTACATGCTAGTTTGCTTATGTATTAAAATAAATGCTATAAAAAAAGTTTTAAATATAAACTTACAGTCTACCAAGCCACTTCACTAATCTCTCTCAACATTCATTGTTGACCTTCAACACTCCATATTGCACATTTATCAGATTGCATGGAAGCAACATGGCATTTTACCTCCACAGGGAACCTTCTGCCATTTATGCTGTGTTCTGAGCCTGCTGATCCATTACTCTGGCCCCAGTGAAACTCCATCTTCTCAGCCTTAAAGCGCCCTGGCAGTCCAGCCCCTCTTACAAAGTACTCATCCTTCAGGAGTATAGCAACTGGGGAGGAAAAAAAAGGAGGTAGAAAAAAAAATCGAATCAAACAAGGGAAGAAAATAAGCACACTTGTGTTAAGGCAGGACAAAGCCGATTACTCATCAAAGAACATGGTCTACAGAATCTCATATGGGCAGTCTAGACTTAGAATGCCCATTAACTCAAGATCACAGCTTAATTCTCATTATGTAAATTCTGATTTGTTTTTTGCAATGGCAACTTACTTAAAAATGGCACTTACTACATTGTCTGGCATTAGGATGATGTGGTTTGTCATCTCTTCAAAAATAGTCTAAATGTGAATTTATAAGTTGTTGTCTCTCTTTGTGTCATTGTCAGTTTGAAATAAAATGCTGGAAAGACTCCTGTGGGAGACCAATGTGGCAAATCAAACTTGCAAAGAGTGGCTAAGTAGCTCTGATTTGCTTTAATGTTTAATGCATGTATGAGTGGTGCAAACTCAACAATTCTTTTCTACAACTTACATTTATTAAATGGATTAACTAAGCTGTCTGGAACACAGACTTTTTCTGAAATAATTAACATGAAAAATATATTCATTAAAAACTAAACTCTAATTATCTATCTGGCAATAAAAAAAATTAAAAACCTAAAATTTCAAATCGTCTCAATTCTGTGAGTAGTGAATGATGCAGGAGGGACGTTTTCTAACTGTCAGCCTGTAAACTGCCATGGTTTGTTTTTGTTTTTGAACATTTATCAAGTGTTCTGACCTATTCAAGTTTTCCACAATTTCATGTTTTGGGACATTTTACAATATTTTTTTAAAATGTATTTACCAAAGATATAAGAATGAAATATTCCATCAGTGGTCCCATATCTTAATTGAATTAATTAAACAATTAGCAAGTGTATACACCAGTCTCACAGTAGAATGGGTATGTAATAATAAATAAAATAAATTAGTCTAAGAGACCTCCATAGGTTTGACAGGATTGTTAAAAAGGTACAGATCTAGAGAAAGACATAAGGATATTTCTGCAGCATTGAAAGCACCGGAAAGCACTGTATCCTCCATCATCTTCAAGTTTTGCAACCAAAAGTCAGGCTCAGTGTGAGTTTCTAGGCTAACGGGAACACAACAGTCAATGAATGAGAGCCAGAGTTCTTTTGTGCACACTGGAGAACCTTAATGAACAACAACCATCAGTGCAGCACTCAGCTAATCAGGCCTTAACGGTAAAGTGGCCAGAAGGAATCCATACTTCACTAAAAGGCAGACTGAACTCCCAAAGTGTGTGGAAGAAACCAGGCACTGAGAACCACCTCATTAATACATTTCCTACAGTCAAACATGGTGGTGACAGGATCATGCAAGGGATAGCTGATTAATCAGGATAGAAGTAAAGATATATGCAGCAATCCTGAGTGAAACAACAAAAAGAACCCCACTGAGTTTTAACATATTTGAATAATAACATTTACTAATAAATGAGGAATAATTTTTTTATTACTGATTTATTGCAAAGTGTTGATATTATTCCAATATGTTGTTAGGATATCTGGAATATTTCTGTCAGAAAGCGCTGCTGTTTTTGTCACTGTTAGCTGATGCTAATGATGTAGATCTAACATTGTTGGGCTCAAACACTTGGCGAATAAACTAATACTTGAGAATGTAATCAAACTGTTTATCTAAAGGAAAATGTGATTTTTAGGACACTTGAGCATAATACTAGCTGACATAATGTTTGCTTCTAACCAGCTGTTGTTTAGCCGGCTTGTTGTCAACTGTTTGGAGACGGGAAGGTTGCATGTCTAACCTGCTGACAATAAGTAACTGTGACAATATCAGGAATAAATAAGCACGTTTTTGTGTGTTAGAGCCCTGACTTCAGTTCAGGAGATAAGGATTGAAAACAAGTGAAAAACGAGTGAAAACAAGAGGATGAAGTGGAATTGAGGGAGAGCAGTGCTGAAGAGGCAGATGAAGAAAAGGAGGAGAAAAACATATTGAGAAAGAAATGTTGATACATATATAAATGTTAAACAGTCATATACATTTTTAAAGATCTATTAGTGATCTTCAAATTAAAAGCAACTTGAGACATACCACGTGTGTGGCCAGGCTATAGTCACATACCTAAAATGCGATTAGTTGGAATGGCGACAGCCATCTTGGCCACTGTATTCAAGATGGCAGGGCAACATGATGGGTTCCACAAACGTGCTATGTATTTTTTATGGAATAATTCTAAGTTTATGAGAATGCAGCAATTTGTTAGAAGATGTAATTACACACTAATCAATGTATATTTATGAGTACAGCATTTATTTCTGTTTGGGTTTTTTTGTTTTTTTAAACAACCTCAAACAAGACCAATCACCGATGGGGAAATTCTCCCACGATTAATAAAAATAAAAAAAATTTGAAAGTCTGGATAACATTACAGCCCCATTCACCCTTCAGCAGATATCTTTTTACCTTCTGCAAATCGATTTTGCCCTAATTTTGAGGCCTTGCCCCTAAACTTTGAAATATTTTTTAGTCACCTCAGGGTTAGTAAAGATGTAATACATATTCTAGCAAAAATATGTTTTCAATATTAACAATACCTATTAAATTAAAAAAAAAAATAAGCATGCTGTAAAAGACTGATATTGTTTGCTTATCTTTAACATTTCTACAAATACATCTTGGTAACCACATCCTAGACACAAAAAATCTCCATGGTAAACAAATTAGAGAATGTAAACACTGCATTCGTGTACAAAGGTGTATACTACATAATGTCTCTCTGTTTATATAATCTATGACATTAGGGCAGATATAATGCATACTTTCACATATTACACTTGTGTGTACAGAAATATTACTAAATAATGCAACCATACTATATAATCTGCTGATATCAATGCATTATGCATAACATCACTAGAATCATGAAGCAAACATGTACAAAACATAATGCAACCATATTCTTTACATTTGAGCAATATTGCTGAGCAGTAGGTATGGCTTTAATATTGTTCAATGATGAGTCATAGTCTGCACCATTTATGGCAATGAGTCATCCCTGACCAACATGTTAGACAATGGTCAGCCAATCAGAAGTTGGCATCACAGGCTAATCAATAAAGCTGCAACCTAGAACTGATGTTACTATAAATAGACTGGCTCTATACCTAGAAATTTAGGATTCCACAGTTTCTCACTATGCAGCCACTTTCAACTGTTCTGTGTTTGGTCAGCTGCTAGATATGTGGAATCCCCACTTTCTCCATTTGAGTCAACAATGGTCAAGAAAGTATAGCCAATCACACAGAAGAATGTGATTACATGATTAGGCCAAGCCAATCAGGTACGCGAAAGAGGCCGCACATCATTAGCGCATAGCATTAGCAGCCTGAAAAATACCGAATGCATTTTAAGTCTGAAAATTTTCCAAATTCACTGCATGTGTAGAATGATTTTATAAATTAAGCTGCAAAGCCGATGATGAGTAGATGCACAATGATCACAATGATGGAGTTGATCAGTGGAACATCCAGGTTAGTGGAGGGGGCCAGTGCATGCGTTGTCCAAAAAGTAAAAGCCACAATTTCTTTAAGTTGCCACTAGAAGACATAATAGCCTTCTCCCGCACTGTAAACTTCTTTCATGCACTAGCTTTTCACAAGGGTTTAAAGCCATTGCTTTTCCTTTAATAGCAAGCATTATTACATCTTCTCTCACCCAGGATTATAAAACAGTTTCTGCAAGCAAACTTTAATTACTTTTTGTGAAGAAAACTAAGCTTTTTGCAGCATTTTATAGGATTCCATAATAAACAGTATTGCAATGAACGTATCTAAGTAAATCAGTTTAATTAGCTTATAGTACATACATGAATGTGACTTTAACATTTCTACAGTTATAAATTTGCCATGGAAATTGGTTAATCTATTTCTAGAACTTCCTCTGAATGTTGCTGTTACCGCTTTGAATTCACATCTAAACTTATGATTTTGCTTGTTGAATGAAACAGCACATTTCCCGATGAGCCTGCCATTTCTATCAGGTTTTTCATGCAGGATGTAATTAAGTCACAGTGGTATTCAGATTTTTTTTTTTGCCAACATTCTCTGAACTGATTATCAAAAGACAGACTGAGAAAATGAAGCAGTATAAAAATATTTCCAGTATGAGAACTTTATACAAAGTTAAACTATGTAGAAAATTACTTAAACCTTGAGAATATCACAGTCCAAAACAGCTACTTATGGAATATGTTGGAAGATGAAAAAAGAACAAGAACAAAAACAAGGACATGGATAGCACCAAAATTTTTGCCATCTGTCAAAAAACAACAAAAAAAAGTGTAAAATCAAAATGCTTTAATTGCGGGGGGACCAAATATGGAGATTTGATATGATCACATCATAGTTGTTACAGATTTGTTCTATTTATTGTGCTACTTATGGGGGAAAAAAGAAGAACAATAAGTAGAATAACTAAGATAGCACCAAAATTTTGCCATCTGCCAAAAAATTTAGAATTTCCAAACTGTCTAATTGAAGGGGATCAAATATGGAGATTTCCATCCATACTGATAATGATAGCATACTGTAGCTGCAGATGTGCTCACTGCACATCATGATTATTAACTCACAGCAGTATTCAATACAGATTTTTTTTTTGCCAACATTCTCTGAACTGACTATCAGAAAAGACCGACTCAGAAAATGAAGCGGTATAAAAATATTTCCAGTGTGAGAACTTTATGCAAAGTTAAACTATGTAGAAAACTACTTGATAATATCACACTTATGAAATATGTTGGTGTTTGCTGGGACAGCACCAACATTTTGCCATTGGCCAAAAAGGTGTAGAATTTCCAAACTATCTGGGGACCAAATATGGAGACTTTTGTCCATATTATTAAGATAACATCACACAGTTGCTGCAGATTTGTTAAATGTACATTTATGATACCGTTGGAGCAAGACTGGTGACTGTGCAGGCCATTTGAGTGCAGTGATGTTTATGTTCAAGAAGACAGTTTGAGATAATCTAAACTTTGTGAGTGCCATGTTATCCTGCTGGAAGCAGGGTCATAAAGGTATGGACATGGTCATCAACAATACTCAGGTAGGTGTGCTAAGAAAATATGCCTCACACTATTATACCACCACCACCAGCTTGAACTGTTGATACAAGGCAAGATGGATCCATGTTTTCATGTTGTTTACAGCAAATTCTGACCCTAACATCTGAATGTTGGAACAGAAATGTAGACTCATCAGACCAGATGTTTTATTCCAATCTTCTATTGCCCAATTTTGGTGAGCCTGTACAAATTTTATCCTTGGTTTCATGTTCTTAACTGACCCAGTGTGGTCTCCTGTTGCTGTAGCCCATTTACTCCAAAATTCATTGTGTTGTGCATTCAGAGATGCTCTTCTGCATACCTTGGTTGTGGTTATTTGAGTTACTGTTGCATTCCTAACAGCTTGAAGCAGTCTGAACATTCACCTCTGACATCAACAGGGCATTTTTACCCACAGAACTGCAGCTCATTGGATTTTTCTTTTCAGACCATCCCTATAAATTCTAGAGATGGTTGTGTGGGAAAATTCCAGTAGATGAGCAGTTTCTGAAATACTCAGGCCAAGCTGTCTTGCACCAATGACCATGCTACATTCAAAGTCACTTAAATCCCCTTTCTTCCTCATTCTGCTCAGTTTGCTAAATGCACTGAGCTGCAGCCATGTGATTGGCTGATTAGATAGCAGTTGAACAGCTATACCTAATGAAGTGGCTGGTGAGTATAGATTGCTAATGTTATATGATTTTCCCAATTTATTGTGGAGCGCACAGAGGCTTACTCATCAGTGGAAACTTCAAACATCTCATCGAAAGGGTGATTTGTGAGAGGAAGACCTGGATCCTAATGATTAGCACATGACCCACTTTGCTTCCTGAGTCACGGCCACGCTCCACATCCTGTAGTTAACTGCTCTTTCTCCAGAAGTTAAAAACATATTGGAATGTTTTCATGTACCAGCAACAACTGGGATTCACCTTAAAATTTCAGACTAACTGCCTGCCGATACACTCAGAAGTATCATGTAATGCTGAGTTTAAGCTGTGTTTCCACAGCATTTGGAACACCATGACACAGCAGATTATCACCCCCCTCCCTTGTCCTGGCTGAGGTTATATGCTAATGCATCTATAACCCTTTACCAGATCTATGTTTGACATTATTAGCCAGATTAGACCTTATGCTCCGTCAGT
This sequence comes from Pterophyllum scalare, assembly GCA_024447675.2. Lineage (NCBI taxonomy): Eukaryota > Metazoa > Chordata > Actinopteri > Cichliformes > Cichlidae > Pterophyllum > Pterophyllum scalare. Next base: position 41,459 of record JAMQGT020008661.1, on the reverse strand, counting down.
TGATCCCTCTAGTTACAGGAGGATTTAGTCAGTCTGTGAATAAGAACAGCCCACTTTTAATCATTTCACAAAGCAAACTAGGAGGATGAGCATCTGAACAAGCAAACACAGATTGTCAGTAAACAGATAACATGATGAACAAGTTGTGCTGTTTGAATGAATGGAATCAAAGTAACTCAAACAGATCGGTGACAGGTAGCAGGAAGAAAATGAGTGTGAGATCTTGAGAAAAAGAACCAAGAGACAAGAAGATCTGAAGAGAGGAGAACATTGTGTGATGAGGGATGATCCGAGCCCCTGTCGTGAGGCAAGAAAGAATCTGCCAGCAGTATTAACGTGCCAGTGCCGCTTAAGCTGAAGGCCCACAGCATGAAGGAGAAGAAATGATGCCGGAGATTTCCAAGACTGAAAGCATCAGGTCAAAGTGAAGGATCAATCTGCACAGGAAATAACTACCCACGGCATTATCATAATTGTGCAACTTCTTTGCAAAAGCGCAAAAAAACATTTACATAGATGGTAATAAATCCCTGTTACTGCCGTTGTTGAAGTAGTGTAATCCTGTGTGCAACACAAGAAAGCCAAGAAAAGGGGTTGCTGGCTGGCCTTGGGAGTTTCATTAAAAATGCGGCCCTGCGTGTGTTTGAACCCTCCAACAGCAGAGGAGGAATTAGAAGCTAAGCCAAAAAGACCTTGAATCACAGCCTGTGAAAGAAGGGGAGTGTGTGTGAAAGTAAATCCTTGATCAATGCAAATGTCTCAGGGGCCTTCCGATTCCCCATGAATTTGGTTGGAAGTTGTTTGAAATTTTACTGAGAAATGTTTTGTTGAGGAATACTGCTTGAATGGCAGCCAATCAGACTGATCTCAAAGCAGGTCAAGGCACAAGGGAATGTCATGAAATCAATCGCAATGAACTTTTAAGATCTATTCACCCAGTTCTTAATTACAACACTGACTTTTAAACAGTGTAATGTTAATGCTCCTCTCTGGAGGAATCAAACACTTTGATTCCAGCACCTCCTGGTGGCAATAGCGGGTTGAAAAGCGCAACACTCGAAAGAATTGAGCCATTGATCGCAAGGAAAATGCTCAAATTTCACATTCACTTTGCAATGAACTTCATTTAATTGTCATTAAATCAATCATAATATGTCAAATAACACCACAAAAACTAAATGTGGCAATGTGAAAAGTGTCAATAAAAATTACAAACCTGCCTGAATCTCCAGCTGCCTTTGCCTTCACAGAGCTCCATACAAAGTGTCAGCTTTTGTTTAGCTTTCATTCCTGAGACTTTACTGTTTTATTCAGCTTTCAGCATCAGCAGGCAACTGCTTTCAGCAAAAAAAGCTGTGAAACATACCATACTCCACCAGCTCAGCTCCAAATGACAGGAACAGTTAGCAACTAGCTGATGAACATGGTGGAACAATCTGCTCCAAAGAGCAAGACATTTCTTTTATGGGGGTGGGGGTGAAAGGAATGAGGAAAGCCATGCTGGAAAAAGCTTTCACTTCAGGATTTCTTATCTGAAACACAGATCAAGGATATAATTTTGGACATCTTCAAGTAAGAATAACAAGGATGCTAAAACAAAATGACTCTTCCCATCTTGCCTTTATTCACAATGTATAAAATTAACTGATGTGTCGTACACTATTGTTTGTCCTCTATTGTAGTGATAAGGAGAAAAAAGTTCTAAAATACATTAACAGCTCAATCCAATCTGTTTGTGATAACACAGCAATTAACTGATAAATTGACAAAAATTGCAAATCTGTTGCTGTCTTTTGCAAATCCATTACTGTCTACATACACTGAAATTCATATTAACTGCTTAAATTCAGAATCCAGCCAGAACTTCAGAGATCTAAAACAGAAATTGCTCCAAAAATAGTAATGTAGTTGTCACTGCAAAATGACATAGGTGCTCGGCAATCGTGCTTTTATATTGGAACATAATAGAAACAGAACCAGTTGGTAACGAGTTGAGTCGAATCCACAATTGCAACAAGACGTGTCACAGATTGGCTGAGCTCATTGGTGCTGACTGAATTAGATGGGGACTATTCGGAAACCATTGCCAATTTGTACGAGTGACTACAGTCAGTCCGAGTCAGACTACAATCATTTGGGCAACTGTGCAATCACCTTGCACGGGCTGCCTGGTAGTTGATGGTGTTGCATGTTGCAAATAATGTGATCACCAGGGAAACACCTATTTTTCCTGGTCGCAAGGATGCTGTTGTCCTGTTTTTACTCTCGTGTGACTGAGCCATAAACAGATAAGAGGATAAAACTAGCAATAACTAACAACACAGTAAACACTACTGTAAGATAAAATGTTGTAAGGCTTCATAACTTGATAATAAGCAGTTTATGCAGCTAGCACTTCATTCTAGTATTTTCATTTGGTACATGTTTACATGCAAAATGTAAATACTAAAAAGGAAAATTTACAGTTATTAAAAAAGTTGTTTGATGCATTAACAGAAAAATAAATAATGAATTGATGGCAATATTTGTGTGCTCTATAAAATAATCACCACGTCAACATAAAATTGCTATCAGACTATCATTTATGTTGGTTTTATGCTCAAAACTTGTATCTGCTGAAAAAAATGGATAAAAACAAAATATAATAATAAAAAAACATGTAATTAATACAAGCATTTTATTTATTTATTTTTACTAGTGCTAAACAACTCCTATTACTCACTTACACAAGTAAAATGGCCATATGGCAATCCACTTCTGACTGAAGGTTGTATCACTGAGATTAATGATTTGACACTAGTGGCATCTCCTACATTAGTCTTTTGTGGCGGTCCTTGGAAACTGAAAAGCCTAGAATTAAAACAGCAATACTCTAACAGGCAAAAAGAAACGCCATGTGGGAAAAAAAATTACAGCCAAAATGAGAAGAGATACAAAATCTGAATCGGATAATAGTTGGCACTGATCAGGAAATAAGGACCTCTTTATTTATTAAGATGAGTTAGTGCTACTAACGGGAAACCAGGAACCACAGCACCATTACAATCAATATACCCACGTCAAACATGACTGATAAACTCAGGCTGAAACAAGTACTATCAAAGTCAGAGGAGCAGGAATACAGAGCTAGACTGAGTAAACAACAAATCAAGGATGCAACAAGTCATGATGTGGAAAACAAAAGATGAGGACTGTGAAGGCCAAAAACTAATCATTATATCAACAACACCGCTGAATACTTTGATCAATAACATATTAAAAACCTCTCCCAGTGAACATATTTCAAGTAATGATTTTGAAGTCTCAAAAAGGCTTATAAAAAAGATTTTAACCATGTTCTGAGCTTTTCTTTTAGGGTTTTTTTTTAGTTTTCTTTTTTAGCTTAATCTATACCTCCACCCATTCAAATCTGAGTTAGCCACATTTTTTAAAAAAAACAACAAAAAAATAAAAAAAAACAAACAAAAAACATTTACAGTACTGTGCAAGGAATGAGCCACTCCTAATTCCTTTTTATTTTGCTGGGAAAAAAAACAAAATTAATGCATCCTTGTCTGAAATATGTAGCAAATGTAAATGGAATGGAATTGAAAATACAATGAGGTAAAAATACTTTAACAAAAGTGTCTAAAGATACTATTTAAAACTGGTTCTTTGCTAAAGTTACCCGTTATGTGTAGACGCAACACTTGTTCATCCAGTAAGTTAGATGCCTTTATACTAGAATGATTCACAGGTCATTGTTAAGTGCCTTAAACAAAACAAAAAAAAAATCCTCTTAGAATGGTGGAACAAGGACTGGACTAAAAATGAGTGAGAAGGGAAAAACCCCCAAAAAACTCTGAGAGACCTTCAGAAAGCCTGGACAACTGCTGATGAAGACCACTTACAAAATTACAAGAAAATCAGACTCCTTTGAAGCAAAACATAAAAGGAGTGAGGTGTCAACCTGTCATCATTATAAATTTAAAAAACTGCACTCAGGTCAAACTGATTGATTACATCTATTTCATGAGACAATGACACGAAATTGTTAAAAAAAAAATCAGCTATACCTAATCTAAATAGCGTTTGCATTGTAACATTCTGTGCTAATATGGTTCCATTTTCCTGATTTGTACAGTGCTTTAGCCATGTAAAAACTCCCTTTGTATTGTAAACATCCAAAAAAGATGACACCCAGCCATGTTATTTCCATCTTTGTAAATAAGCAGCCCACACCATTGCTCGGCTGTGTCAGCGGCCTTGGTTGTCATGGAGGCTAACAACTCTCATTATGATCAAATGCAACGGACGACATTACTCGCAGAGAGAAACAGTGTCAAAAGCACAGAGGTCAATTAGGGTCAGGGTTTTCACACCAGTGGTCCATGGATGTACTCAGTGGAAAAAAAAGGGGGGGGGAAGTTTGGAGTATCGATTAATGAGTAAACTTCAAAATGCATCTGTAAACAAGGCACTGAACACAAAGAGCGAGCATAGCAGTGGAGCAGTACAATGGAGCCGGTAACAAAGAAATCTCTGAATCCACTGATAGATGTACAAAAATCATGGCAGACTAATACTACTGAGTGTAATTTCAGTGTTTATGCTGCTGCGGTTTGAAATTTGACATTTGAAAGTACTGAAATCTATTAAATCCATATGTTAAAATTCTTGCGTTTAACTTGCAGATACACAATTTTGATTATTTAAAGATTTGCATTTTAATATCTTGGATGAATGAACTCCTGTATCACATCAGTGAAATTAAATTTTAAAGCAGTTTATAGACACAGTGAGCATATGGTAGCTCTGCTTTTGACTAATCGAGTCAATACATGCAAAGTGAAACTACATGATCACAGTGATCCTGCAAATCAAATATTGCCGTATTTTCTGATGATGGGTCTCCTGCTGAATTATTGTAGCCCGGTTTACAATTGTCTTATAACAACAAGAGATAAAACATATTAAAGCAATCTTAAGTTGTGTTTTATAATATTACAGTTGCATGTAAAAAAAAAAAAAAAAGAAATTTAAAAAAAAAGGGCTGCCCTGGTCAGTATTTCCTGTTACTGTAATGAGTAAAGTGAGTAGAACGTGAATGATTTCTATATATCATAAAATGAAAGATATTTTGCACATTTTTAAGAGTGCAAAAAAGGAAAAGAGCACCACGTAAATGTTTCTACACCCTGAGAGATTTGCGCTCTCAGATATATTTTACCAAGGTCTCAGAGATAAATTAGCTTTTTAGGGAATTGGCTTTTTCACAATCATCCTTTGGAAAGGCCAGGTGATTTCAATATCAAAGCTTTAACTATACACTTACTCTTCAGACCTCGTCCCAACAATCAGAAGCAACTGGCTCCTCCAAGCAGCTTTTTAGTATGCTGAAAGTTAAAATAACTGAAGCCCACAAAGCAGCTGAAGGAAAGAAACAAAGAGTTTTCGTGTAGCCATTTCCTCAGTTCATAATGTAATTAAGACGTGGGGTTAACAGGAACAGTAGGGGTCAATATGAGTTCAGCAAACTTGTTCAGAAAGAACTGCTATAAGAATGTGAGCCTTATGGAAATGTTAGCTGAGGGGGGGGGACTAAAAAAACTTTCATGCATCATCGTCACAAAATTCAGCATTGTAAATTTGCAAATAAACACCTAAATAAACACTTTAGAAACAGGTTCTGTAGACTAGAAGTTAAAATATTACTTTTGGACTGCAATGAGTGAAGCTATACTTGGTGCAGGATTTCATTAACAAACACACACACACACACACACACACACACAACAGTAGCAACCGCTAAGCAAGGGGATGGATAGATCATAGCAGCAAATTCTGCAAGCAAACATGAGACCATCTGTATAGATGCTGTAGTAGGAAAGAGAGTGGTTTCTACAACAGGATAATGATCCTAAACACACTTTAAAATCCACAATAGACTACCTCAAGAAGCACAGGCCCTCACAGCCACCCCAACTGTGGATCACAAAAGAAAAGTGCATCCAAGACGGTCAAAGACTCTCACAGAACAAGAAACCTTTAGAAAAGAAAAGGGTTGAAAAAGCACAAACTTCAAATGAAAGACTCTAAGCTGGCTGAAAAATGTGTTTACAAACTGTGATACTTGCTAGAGGGGGTGTTACTAACCGTGCCCAGTCATGCGCTTCAGGTTCTTTGTCCTCTATTTTGAAAAGTAAATGATGGAAATTACTAAGTAATCATGGCCAAATTATCAAAGAAACATATCCGGTTTGGAAATCAGGTCATCTATTATTCACTTCAGGTATTCAGAGAAACAGAAAAGACTCAAAATATCAGTATTTGGAATTAATGAATATTACTGTCGCTTTGTTTAATAAGGGATAGACAAATTCTCTATTGCAAACCTGTCTTTCCAGTGTTCTTCATTGTGGTCTGGTTGGAGGACTCCATGTTGAACTTGTCAAGAACCAGCTCCTGGTAGTCCTCAGAAACTTGAGCTTGATCATCTGCAATGTCCACAGGTGACTGGTTGTTTCCGGCACATTCTGGGTATAAGGCTGCCCAGCCTCGAGGTCCATGGCTTCCTGCAGAAATAAAAGACACAAGATGAATGATGATTATGCACAATGCAGATTAGCCCCTAGAAATCACATCTGTCTAAGCATACTGGCTCTCAACACCGACAACATTACTGCAATAGCAGCCATAAGGATTTCTGTGCCATATTCAGTGAGCTGCAGTGCCTTTTTAATCTGTTCGCTCCCCACCCTCCCACTGCTGGGAAAACATGTAAACATTATGAAAATTCATCATCTGGGTACAGGGAATTCTTAATTGTCTTTGTATATGGTATAAATATCAGGAAGCATAATCCTATCATGCTACACTAACTGAAACTGAGCCTACAGTGGGCAGAGTTGATGTACATCTATCGCTCCTTATATGCTTCAAACAAATACCAAAAAATATATATATATTTAAAAAAATTTATATATTTCCACCTATTCAACAGAAAATACTCTAGATTAACCATTAATCTGCTGTGTGCGCTGCAAACGAACTTCCTGTAACATCATCATCCACTGTCTGCACTTTTCTAATCCGCTATCCCCTACAGTGGCACCACTACAAAGGAATAATCCACAACCGACAGGGGTCCCCTTGATCTCTTCTCGGGTACAATTGGCCAACGCGACAACAAAAGCTGAGGGATCAGGGGAACAAGGAAGCATGCATGGATTTTAACTTTTCTGGGTTAACACAATATTCATGATCCCATTCCCTACAGACATAGTGCAACTTTGCTATTGGCTCATGGAAAAGATACGGGAATTCCTCTTCACGAGAACACGCTGGATCAAGGGTGGCTTTAGATCCTGCTGCGTTTAAACACCTTGCAGCCAACGACACTGTGCTCAAGTCCCTTGAAATGAGAGCGTGATATCAAAGATTATTTGGAAATTGTCAGTGCTTTAGTATGTCAACCAGAGAACAAACATGCACTTGAAGAGTATGCAGACCTGTGAAGAGCAACTGTTTTATTAATCTCTCCAAAAAGAAAAAAAAAAGTTCTACAAAGTGCACTAAAGCCATGAAAATAGCTCTGATTTGTCCACTGACTTCACAAGACCACCTGGAATATAGAATAATAAAGTCTGAATCACAGTGAAATGTTAAAATGGATTTGAGCTACAATTCTAAATAATGACTACTTTTACAGAGCAGGATTATATTTGTCAGTCATCACTGTAGGCTTACCAATGCATTTGCACCAATATAAACCCTAATATTTCATAAAATGAAAGAGAACTCCATTATGAAAAAACAGTAATACTATAAGGCCAGTGAAAGCTGCTTGCCAATCATAAATGCAGAAAGGATTTACATAAAAATGGAGCAAATGTCTACCATATTGCAATATAAGTGCTATGTGCACAAAAGTTTGTTAAGCCTTTGTGTAAGAAAGTAATTCCCCCCCATTATATTTGACTTGCGTTGCAAATAAGTTAGCTACTACCTTGCTATCTAAATGGAAATTGTTTCAAAACAGACTGGGGGAACAAGAAAAAAAAAACTTTTGCAAATTTTAATGAAGTTCTATAATTGATTATATTTATTATCAACAATGAAACAATTCTTGTAATGTAAAAAACTTGCTACCAAGGCCAGCCTCACAGTAAAACACCAAATATCCAGCCAAGTCTTCAACACTCCCAATGAGGTCATCTTTAATCGCCTTCAAAAATGTAAATAGAATAATACGAGAAGATGCAAACCACTGGTTACACTCAAGAACAGGAAGGACAGGTAATACTTTGCAAGGAAGCATCAGTAAGTGCCTGCACAGTTGGAACCAAGCTTAACTTGCACCAGATGACTGAAAGGTAGAAACAGCTTGTGATCCAAAGCACACCACATCATCTGTCAGTCATGTCGGAGGCAACGTTATGGCACTGGCATGCATGGCCGCCAACAGGACCAGGCTGTTAACAGAAATAGTCTGATACATTCTGAAATGTACAGGGCCATACTCTCTGTTCAGATTCATGCAAGAGCTACAAAACAGCATTCTGCAAAAGCAACCCAAGACCTCATCGATTGGGGGGCGGCAATCTTCAATAGGTCGCCTGATCTCAACCCAACAGTGCATGCTTTTCATTACTGAAGACAAGTTTTAGAGAGACCCACAAAAAAGCAGAGGCTGAAGGTGGCTGCAGCAAAAGAGCATCTCAAGGAGGTTCTAGACTTCAGTCATTGAATGCTAAAGATTTTTGAATGCTAAAGAGGGGACTATGTGGCTTTAATTTCTAAATAGTTAAAGCAACATTTTGGTTAGACTTCTTAAAGCTGAACTGCTATGATTCAAAATCACATCTTAATTGTTTGCTCTAAAATCGACTGTGGTAGGACACAGAGGCAAAATCATGTATGGTCCTCAGACTGAAACTTTATTTGGTTACCAACGTTTCTGATAAAACAGTACACATTTGAGGCAGTCGTACGGTTGGTTATGACTTGCTTCTATCCCATTTGTGTTTGTAGAAAATGTATGTTCTCTTTGGCAGAGCTGTCTGAAATGCCTCCAGCTGCTCTGAATGCTTACCATTTCCCTAACTGACAAAGCACGCTATGTGGGCTAGCAAAGATAAAAAAAAAAAAATTAAAAAAAAGCTGAAAACTGTTCTGGTTCTCCAGTGGGCAATTTCAACCCCCATTTTCTTGCTTTTTCCTTCCCCTTTATCACCCGTGAGTGAATTGTGGCAAACAACAACAATTTTAGATGTTACTGAGATCCACAAGGTTTCACAGACCTTGATGACATATTTCAATAAAAGGACGCTACAAAATACAAAAAAAAAAAAAAAAGAAGATCTAGAATCACTGTTGGTAAGCAATATCATATTTGGTCATAAAGTTCAGGTGTAAATGTTATTAAACTAGCACATGGAATTTACTATGATGTTTCATAGGTCCCTTTCATTTGAAATGTAAAACTGTGTAATCTTTTGATAATTTTCCATTCAAACAAACATTACATCCCATTTGCTGCTACAGAAATAATTCAGCCTTTCAAGAAGAGAAAGGGAGGAGCAGTCCTAAAATCAGATAAGTGCGGGTTACACAGCAGTCGATTAATCTGTCTCATCACCATCCATCAGAATGACTATAATCCTAGCGGTTAAGCCTCTCTCATTGCAGCACTGCCTCTCTGTAAGGCTGAGGTGAAGAAATTAAAAAAAGGTACCGGTTTTAAAATGCGGTGAACTGATTTATCTGAAACATTATATACTATAGGTATTTTCGAGCTACATCGAGCATGTGGCTCTGCGAGGAGAGGTCCTGCAGTATGCTGCATGCCACATTTATTCGAGTGAAAATCCTTTGTAACAGGTAGTTCATTGGGTTTTATGAGCATATATATGGCAAACAAAAATAAATGATTTACTGTTATGTAACAGCTCCTATCTCAGAAATATCTCCAATTTAACAGAAAAATCACAGCATGGTTCAACATCTATGAATCACCACTCACATTTATGATTTGCTGAGGGATTCGAGAAGGGTGAAAGAATGAAACTAAGTGGCAGTTCAGCTGGTAACTGCAGGCATGATTAGAAATATGGCTGTGTGACTTTTCAAGACCAGCTGCAAAGTTAGATATATTCAGTTCTACGGTAGCTAGAACTACAGTATATGCTAGATGCTGCTCGGATGTTAAATTAATAAATATTCAGTGGCACCAAAATCCAACAGAACATAGTAGTTCACAAATGTGATTATATGGTATAGTAATAAGAAAAAGGTGTGTTAGCATAAAATAAAGTAGTATTTCTGCATGATGAAAAACAATTAAAAGCAGGATCAAAATCCTAAAACCTAAAAGTTTAACTTAAAATATAATGAGCCTGAAAGAAAATGTTTATTTGGCTTATTAACTTTCAATGATCAAATTATATGCCACTGCCTTTATGTGTGTTAATGTTGCAACTACAAATTTCACTTGCTTTACAAATGGAATGAGACATGCTCACAGCTATTTCCAATGCTCTGCAAGAAAAAAAGATGAGTGATAACTGGCTCATTTATGCAGTCTTTTTTCCTTGAAAGATTTGCACTGCACCACATTCATACGTGCATATTGTATGCAATAACTGCTTAACAATTAACTGATGATTATAGGTTATTATAGGTGTAATTTTGCTTCAGAAAATTCAATACGCACGGCAGCAATCACCACCTCTGACAAGAAAGAATAAATAGCCATACAGCAATCAGTTCAGAACATGCTGAAAAAGCCTCACTAAGGTAAAGCTATATTTTTCCCTGCAGCTTTAATGCTAAAATGTCTATATGCATAAATTTCTCACTGTTCAGTGAAAACGCAGGTTTAATACTTGAAACCTCACATCTATAAATGTAATCATGCCTTCATTGGGCTACTTACAATCTTTGCTAGAAGTAAGATGGGTGAGGTCTGTAACATTCTTTGCTCATTTTGTTAATCCCAGCTGTTCTGGGCTTAGCTCTGTGTGATGTGACTCCACTCTCTGCTATCTACTTGTTTTTAAGTAAAACAGGCACATGTTTCTCTCAATCTGGCACTTTCAGTTCCAGGCGTCATCCCATTAACCTTGGGATAAACAGCCGTGCCTGTGCTACCATGGCAATGCTGACAGAATGGCGATTGCCTTGTCATTTCCGTTTTGTCCCCTGCAGTGAAAGCACGCATGCTGTATGCCGGCTGGCAGACCTCCCAGAATTGGCACACTAGCACTTGCAAAAATCTACGCTGATCAGTCCATATGCATGAGTACCACTGACAACAAAACATGGCCAGAAGATAGAAGGCACAGTGTCAGCAGTAAGAAGGGTCACAACAGCTGTATAGATGGAGAAGTGCAAAGGAAGATCATCATATGTGTGTGCCGCCTAATCTGTTCAGTGAATGCAGGCGCATCGGATAACATTTCCAACAACATTCCTGCTGTCAGTTTCAATATGCTGATAACACTCCAGAGGGTGGAGACGCACACGCTGCAGCACTCAGGAGTATCAAATGTCCAGGTTAGACAAGTGATGAGCTCAAGGCTTGTACGATGTTCAGACAAGCCAGAGGAGCGGACTTAGCTGGTAAGCAGACAACTGCAGATAAGGTGGGTTTTCCCCCCTTTATGGTCATCCTAAAGTAATGGTGTGGTAACATTCATATTGTTTAATATAACATCGTACTCACCACTCCATGAGATTGCAGCAGCATAAACCAAAATAACCAAAATAATAACACAAGCAAAATGGTATACCATGTGATATATCCTTCAGTGAGAATGTTATCACATCCGTGAGGAAAAGGTTTTAAAAACCGCAGTTTATGTTTGTTTAATGTGTATGTTTAATTTATGTTTGTTTTAACTGTAGTCATCCTTAAAATATGCAAAAAAAAACTACCAGTCTGAGATCATATTTGGCAGCAACTGTATTTTTTTTTTTATTTTTTTTTAAAAGGTACAGTCATTTTGAGAGTTTAACAGAAAAAGAGAATGTTGTACTCATAAATATACATACACCTCAAACCTCATCTCCTACTCTGAAGTCAGGGCTCCAACATACAAAGCAGTGCATAAATATGCTGTTTTATTCCAGATATTGTCAAAACTTACTTATTTTCAGCAGATTAGACATGCAACTATCCAGTCTCTAGACGGCTGAGCCGGCTAAACGACAGCAACGGCTGATTTTAACCTAACACTTTGCCAGCTAATGTTTGGCTTGAGTATCCTAAGAATCACACTTTCCCTCTGATAAACAGTTTGATTACATTCTTACATCGTATGAGAGATTATTCACTAAGTGACCACGTGCAACAATGTTGTAGCCACTTCACTAACAGCAGCTAACAAAGGCTAAGAGCAGAAAAAACAGCAGTGCTTACTGACAGAAAAGTTCAAGATCCTCAGTAACTCACATCGGTATCCCTGTCATCGGACAGAAGTGAGCTGGAACAAAGTGCTACAGCCACCTCCAGAGTAAACAGACGCGGACGCTTCTCGCCTGGCACGACAGCTGAGGTAAACAGTGGACTGATGGCCTCCACTCACTACAGATGAATTGGGTGGAGTTAAAAAAACAAAACAAAACTCTGTTGACTGCAATCTACTGACAAGTAGCAGTGAGATTTTATACACTGGAACTTTAAGGTGACAAGAGACACCTTACGCTATGCTGATGTATAACAGGTATAGTATTAAACTAAGATTATTATATAGGTTAACATGTCAGGATGCTAACAACATCTAATTAGAACTAAAACACAAGGTAGAGCTAAGGCTGATAGCCTTAATGTCATTACTGAAGACCTGCAAACCTACTAAAAGATTCTTAAGACTTGTCAGTCTGGTCTAAGGTTATGAACCAACCAGTGAACTGCCCAAAATTGCCATTTACAGAATGGTGTCACCAGCACAGCTTTATTAGGTTTTTGTTTATTTTGCCTCAAAACATATGTGAATTTTTTTTTTTTTTTGTGTGTGTGTGTGTGTGTGTGTGTGTGTGTGTGTGTGTGTGTGTGTGTGTGTGTGTGTATGTATCAGTAAATTAATTTGAAATAAATAAATAAATTATATGCCGGTTTTAAAGATCGGAGGGGGCCCTCACTGTGGCTGTAGAGAGCATTTAAGGGCTTATATATTAAAAATGAACTTTTAGGCATGGCAAGTAAAAAACACTAGTCTGTCACACTATGTGCATTTTACAGTCCTATCTTCAGTAAACTGCTAAGCCAGAGCTCCTTTGCATAAAACAAACCGCCAGACTTTATCCCTTTGTTCCACTTTCTCTGTGTCAGGCAGATCTCCTTAACATGCTTCCTGGCAGCTCTCTGACCTAATGGCTGGGATGTGACGAAGGAAGTGGGGGGGGCTGCAATTCAGTTTACTGAATGATGCTGATTGTGAGTGTTTAGCAATTAAGATACAAACTCCTAGTGCACCAACTATAAGCTGCCAGGAATTGTCTAGAGTTCACTGTCATTTCTTGGATTCTTTACAAAAGCACTACAATGGGGCTCGGCTCTAACACCTTTATTTTCTATGCTATGTAGGACCGTGGTATAATTTTAAAACACAAGAGGCTTCTTTGAAAGAAAAACAGAGGGGAATATCTACCATAAATCTTTGATTGCAAATGAGTCTGAATTTATTTGAAACTGTATCAGACTGCATGCAACTACAATCAAAGTGAGGAAACTCATTCTGGCAAAACTGGGGCAGCCAATTTTGGTGACTGACTGTTTCACAGTCTAAATGGGGTCATGCTGCCAAAACTACCAATGTTACACTACAGGGAAATGAGTGACTAAACAACATTTCAACCAGAGACAGAGTCCTTTTTGCTAGTGTTCAACAAGAGAAACGTAATGAATAAAAATTGGTACGCTTAGAAGTTTCCACACGTCTTACCAAGACACATAATGGAAACTTTCAGGTAACTGAAAAGCTGTTTATGAAAGTGACTCATTAGTCGCAACAATTAGATTTCTATCTCCTGTACTCTCAAAAGGAGTTTCTTGTCAGAATCTTTTACTGGCTAATCTGCATAAGACAACTCAATTATCAGTGAACCATGAAGGTGCAAACCATAATGCCCTCAGTGGGCGTCGATATGCTTCAAAGAGAAGTGAAGGAATATGTGAATAAGCACAGTCAACCCAGGAATCGCAAAACAAGAAAATAATTGCAGTCAGCTTACCCACTTTTAAAACCTTTTTTCAGCATTCTCAACAAATATCCACTTCTCTTAGTGAGATCTACTGTTTGGTATATCAGTGCAGTTTGCAAGAATGAAGAGAAGAGAAAAAAAAGGCATCTGGGGGTCACTGTGGGGTACATAGAAGGTGAAGCATGAGTGAGTCTTCAGTTACACTTCACCAAATTAAATGTGCATTTGCTTGACCTTGTCAATTCTGTGATGAACAAAGAGGCAGAGGCAGGGAAGTATACCAAAAATGTTTCGATTCACAGTACTGCAGTGCACTGACGCAACAAGAAGAATTAGAAAGTCTGAGAAAGAAAATGGCAACATTTGGTCTCCTATTATTTAAAAAAAACAAACAAACAAAAGGATCACCTGATCTTTTTGAGTTTATATGCACCATAATTTAATGCAAGTAACAGCTCGACATGTAGCTGAATGTAGACTCTGAAGGTGACTACGTACAAAGAAAACAGTTAAGTTGCTTTATAACAAAACAGTACAGGAACAAAACTGGCAACCGATAAATAAGCATTAAATATTTGTGTTATTTTGAGCAGGGTTGGAATTTGTTTAGAATATATTATACAATGTACACCATCACGTTTGCAGATGTTAGAGATGTGCAAAGGAACACTTTAAAGACTGTCATAACGAAGGCTGTATTTAATTGCTGAGAAACTGAATGCAAGAAAAGTAACAAAAGAAAATAAAAGGAAAAGTAAGCAAGTAATTACATTACAGATTAAATCATAGCTTAGGTTTTGTTGTTTTTCATATATTTACAGATTCTGTAAGTTCAATACGTACAATATATTACAATCTATAAAAAAACTAATCTTGCAGTAGATATTGGATAGATATTGGTTTATTACAAGTTAGTACCAGAAATTAGAAAAATACAGTACTTAAATTTATTAGACCATCTGTCATAAAAACAAAAGAAAGGAGCAAAAAACATTTTAGAAATCTGTAATTCATGTTTTTAATACCCAAATTTGAGCTGGCACACTGATCTTTTCTAACAAGTTAAATGAATCAAACATAACACTCAACCACTGAAGTAAATAACTAATGTGGCATCTTCATCAAAAAATAATCATGTGCTTTAATATTTTTTACAGAAACATAAAAAAAAATTCGTAATTGCCAGTACTGTTAATTTCGGGTAGCTATGGCATAAACCTTACATTGGGTCTAATACATTTGTTAAGCATTGTCCATTTTTAAATCTTTATGCAAAATTGTGCATCGCATTACATACCATTTGCTAACTACTTACTTGTTATTGTAGTTGAACAGTACCTGGACTTGTGCTACATATAATTTTGTAGTGAGTAATTGTTTTGCCATCAGCTACAATTTTAGAAACAAAAAACAATATCCAGTAAAACATTAGAGCCAGTGGGTCGTTAATCTGTGCCTAACTTAACCATCATATACAAGCGCTGAGATTCATTTTGAAGTTGTACTCCCTTTTGTCTAAGCTGCAGGTCATATACTGACCCTATTTTTTTTATTTTTTTAAATAACAGGAGGCCAGTTGCTTTACAATTTCGTGATGACTGACATGATAAGACATAGGTTTCATTAAGAGAATGTCCTTTCAGTTTCAATCACATGCTTTTCTCTGACTGCTTCTTGGGTTGGTATGACATGGTAGCTGCTTGCCAAGTCTGGAAGATCAGCATTCATATATCATCCTCGACAACTACAGCCAAAGTCACCACTATGCCTCTAACAGACTCTACCGAAGGCTTTACTCTGCTGCTATCCATCTGCCATGGAGGTTGTAGGCCAAATTAATTTCTTGTACAGTCCTCAAGCACAAACAAGTTTTCTGCCACTGAATTAGACACAGAGTGCTTTGGGTTTAACTCTGACTTCTTAAAAGCTTTGCCTTCTTCAAAACAGTCAGCTTTTCTAAAATGTGAACAAGCTTGCTGGCTCATGCAAAAAAAAAAAAAGGATCAAGCAGTATAGTCGCCCCCCCACCCCCCCACCAAAAAGCAAAAAAAAAAAAAAGCAATGAAGTTAACCTGTGTCAAGGAAAACCTTTTCTCCTGCAGGGGGCTTCCCTGCGACCAATTAACTGGACTGAAACCAAATGTTCCAGAGAGAGAAGTGTAGGTCAAATGCCTTATCCCCAGGGAAGTAATAATCACAAACTAGAAAGTGATGAACCCATAATATGGAACTATGATAGGAATGGGCTCTTTTAAAGTCTGTTCAAGTCCAGCCAATCTGCCTTTTCCAGTGGAGTTGTTGGAGAGTGGTGGTTTTAAGGAGAGGGCTGACACAGGAATAAACTCACTCTTATGAAAGTAACTTGCCAAATTAAATCACTTAGAATCAAGCCAAATAAGAAGGTTCATCATACAGTGAAGATCAGTGACTGGAAGTAATGCACATTAATGTTACTGACTGGCTGTTAATTGGTCTACTGAATTTATTGCTACTGTCCTTTAGTCACAGTCTAGAAACCCACAGCTTCACAAGAGCAGGCAGGGAAAAAAAAAAAAAATCAGGGAAAAAAAAGTCAATAGACCTTTCAAGAAAGTTACTAAGATGGCAAAAAAAAAAAAAAAAATCCACCAACATCTTCCTGCAGTAAAAGTACAAAATACTCATGTCATCCATGACTCGACATTGGTGCAATCATTACAAAAAGAGAATCAAAAACTTAGAAAAGTCTACGCTCAACCTAGCTAAATGAGTACTTTTTATTCCTTCTTGTAAAGTGCCATTAGCATCCTGTGATATGTTAGAGGAACTGACACTAATTGACAGGTAACACTGAGCGCCCAACCACTACCAGACACTGGAAACTCATTTACCTTGAAGCGAGCTACTTTGTGTTTGCAGTAAAACATGTTTTGTGTGGTTTAAGAATCTGGAGACTTGTCCTGTTTGTCAAACAGGCAGGTTAGTAGGAGTAGCAGTAGTAGAAGATTTGATTTGATTGCCTTAATGGCTGAGAAAATTAGACAGGATTTTCCAGAAGTTAAAAAAAAAGAAAAAAAAGAAAGAAAACATCTGTTAACCTCGGCCATAATAAAACTGCACATTTTCAAAACAACTTTAAGTCCAGTCTCCTTTTCGGTTATATAACACTTTTCTTTGAAGCATTATCTTAACCCAGACATGTCTCATTATGCAATTAGCAGCGTGACCTCATACCCCTCACTCCACCCGAACATTCAAGATCTGAGCTTCGCCTCCACCCTGTGTCTGCAGGAGAGGGTGGAGGAAACGACAAACAATGCATTCGTCTCTGCCCATAAAACAATGTGTCTCAGTAAGTGCCTTGAAAGACAAAGCGCTCCTAATGTTTATCTGCTGAATCATTCAGTCAGATTAAGAGTCACATTATTAACTATATTATACATTTTCATGTTGATTATTCATGCGATTTAGATCAGAGTTTAGAATATCATCTGTCCTTTATAATAACAGCGAGCAACTTTTAACCCACATAAATATGAAGCGTTGAAATGAGATGAGAGTACATTAGGCGCCTACACGAGACCTAAACACAGATTTAAGATTCAAGACCTTTATCATGGTGGCAGCACAAAAAAACCCCACAATTATGCCAACATTTCCTGGTGTGTGACATTGAAAAGAAGATAGGGACACATAAGAAGCATAAAAATAATAAATCTACAATGCTGGATTATCATTGCTGCAAAAAGACAATAACTGACGGTTTAAGCTCCAGAAACATTGGTATCATAATAAATTGCTTTCTACAAAACTGACGATATTCAAATCAAAGTGTAAATATGCTCATTGTTTCACTATGTCAGTGTGAGACTATACAAGCATTGATTTCAGGTGGTCTTGCTGAGTTCTGAGAAGAAGGCATCTGATAAGAATGGCGCCACAGCCGTCTCAGAGCCTGAGCTCAATCTTTAATCAGGGGTCATTGTGTTCCACACAGCAGCCCCAAACACATAAAAGCAGGTAGAGGAAGTGCTAAATCATACAGGCATTGGGGTCTAATTGGCCACCAGAATGAGCTCCAGCCAAAATATTGTTTTTCCTTGGCGCTATCTGCTTCCATCTCGTGGGCTTTCATAGAAACTGTGGCTTCCTGTTCTTGGGTGTTGGCCACTGCAGAAGTACAACATCCCCTAGTCTGTAAAAATAATCTCCAGGACCTTGTGTAAAGAATAAGAGGGACAGAAATACATTCTGTCCCATGAGGAAGAGCTTCCCCTACAATTCAAAAGCTCCAACAGTTTCCCCTTTAATTTGGCAAAGAGCCAGCAAACCAACAAACGCTTCTGTCACTCTGAAAGAATCTGTGGATGGTCAGCATGTAATCAAGTATACATTACATTTATTTATTTTAAAAAAATGACTCAAGTTTTTGGCATGCTACATAGACACACTGAAAAGTGTTACTTCAAAGACATTACAGATGTATTGTGCTACAGAGTGTGGTGTGAGTAAAAGATGATGCAAGACAATGAATCATGGCAAGCTTAGAATTTACACTGAACACACAACTTAACCTTTAGTATGAACATTTCCCAAAATAATCAGTCTATATTTGCACATAAGGCCGATTAAACTCACTCTGGGTTACATTTCTCTACTCTTGAGTAAAAGTGAGGATTACACAACTGACTACTAGCGAGGAGACCAGTGCTATACGTGTCTGTTTATCTCCAAAGCAGCTCAGTGCACAAAAATTAGCTGCCCTCAACTGTGTGCTTCATATATATATACATATATATATATATATATACATATATAAATAAACAGGCTAGTGGAAAGTCATCAGTTTTTGATAATGTTGACCCCCCCGTTTTGACAAGGTGAATGCACGAGAATAATGAGCATATTTTTATTTTTTAATGCATTATTTATATAGGCACACATGAGTTTATGTTTATTTCATAATAAAGCTTCTGTCAGGGCTTAATATTACATTTCACATTACTTTTATAAATTTCTTGGAACACAACCCCTTTTTACACAAAAATATTCAAACTGGTTCATGTATGGAACAAACGTAGTTGCTAAAAACTGACCGGCTTAAATGCAGTCTGGTGAAGAACTATGCTGGAAAGGGTGACAGCATTTTTAGCTCCAGGGTATTTAAACATTCAGCTATGCAATTTAAATGGGTTTAGGTTTTTTATCATAAATTTACTATGAACTGTGATTTTGGAAGAATCATATTTTATGTAGATTTCTTATAACACGCTTCCAGCTAATTTCCGTCATTTAGCCAAGGATTACAAATCTTATGATTGCCTGGATAATGAGTAGGTTTGAGAGAGCTGGGTTGTGCATAACTAAAATAAATAAACCGAATGATTAAAAGCACTTTCCGCCCAACTTTCTAGTTGTTTTTCCTGCACATTTAAGTTGTGTTTCCCCCCCCCCATACAAAGAGCAAATGTTTTCTCTCTGGGTTTTGCCCTCTGTGTATCAGTGCACACTGAAAGCAATCCAACACCGCATCACTGTAAGGAAGCCTCCTGCTAATTGTAAACAGGAGAGGGTGGTGAGCACTCTGTTGAGCAGAACGCAGGTCTCCTCTGTAGATCCGCAAAGTGAAACAATGATTAGTGATGCTACATTACTCTGCTTTGTCCAAGGGCAACTGTTTCATATCAGCCAACTCTCGGAAACACAGACGCTAACCTCAGCACTCATAAACGCCCTGCAGCTGTGTGTGATGGACGTTTTAATATAAGAGAGAGTGATTGTATTCAAATCACAGTCAAAATTACACTAAGGGATAATTAGCATTTCAGGAGTACTAGTAGTAAATGGAGATGAAGATGAAGCACTGAGGCTGAAGTATATAGATATGTTAATGTGGCAAGCCATCTGTGCTATATGCATTTATGTCAGTGATGGTCCTCAGAGCAAACACTAAATAATCAGTCCCGCATACTCTTACTGAAGAGGGCGCATCAGTAGACGTTTGCCAGAGGGCCCTAATTCCAGGGACTTAGGGATGAAATGGTATGAGGCAGAGATGACTGTGGGTCACTGTACAGCGATAAACCAGAAGAAGCATAAGGAGGCTGCCGCCTCTCAGGGGGAGAGAGGTTGCGAGACGAGCAGAAACCTCTCACTTACCTGCCTGTCTGTGCATCGGGACGACCCCGCAGCATGAGGTCGGGACTAAGCAGACCATTAGCCACAGTCTGCAGGTGGAGGTGAAAGATCTCCACCCACACAGTGCCCCACTCCAGATGACATGTTATCTGGAATTATATTTCACCAGCTTGTATTATTTTGTAAGAGCTCCTATTTTAAGCCTTTGGTCATACAGTGCCATTTTTATGGTGTGAAAACCAGAAAATGTCTGGCAGTTAGAGTCGGCACAAACGTATGCGTCTTCTTTACAAAATGTATGAAAGAAAATGTGTCTAACACTGGTCAAAGTTTCTACATCAATATTAGGCTGTGAAAAAAGAAAAAAGGCATGAATAACAGTGAGGAATTCTGACTTTAATCACACAGTGGCGATCAGTCCTGCAAATCACATGCATGCAAGCTGCCTGGGAGGGAGATGCATTGTTTACCCTGGTATACCCACCGCCTACAGGCCTGTGCCCTCTTCTGTTAATCCACTAGTGTTAACAGAAATAATAAATGTGCAAAAAAACATTCACATAAAAGGAGAGAGATTCACGGGCAAAGGAAAGATAAAATAAATGAGAGGGAGTTACTTTTGCACTCACCAACTAGTTTAGAGAGAAGCAAGGCACAAAAAACCCAAACAAACATGAGAATCACTTCACACCAAGTCTTAAAACGGTTTTCTGGCCTGCTGTTGCTACTACAGTGTTGGGGTAATGAATGCCGTAGAACGGCAGTCTATAGCAAAAGTTTGGGCGATTGTCTGGGGAAGGTCACAAAGTCTCCACTTTTAATAAGCGCCTTCCTCTTTGGTTCATGAACTCCCTAAAGAGATACATCCAGTAAACTCCAAGCTAACTCAGCCATTATTGTGAGATATTTAGGTAACGGAGCAAAACAGACAGTGATGGGCCATCGCTAAGACCTTCTTGGCACAGGTAAACATCACCTTTAGCCAAATTATCTTTTCGATTTGTTCCGGTCAAGTTTGACCTCAACTAAACACACATGTTTTCATTTACTCTAGACTGTAGTGAACAGTCTGCACAGAGAAGCCTTTGCAGAGTCAAACCCTCATTTTCTTGACTTATTCACATGGATTCAGTCGTTCTTTGCTTGGATTTTTCCTCCGCCGGGCCAAGAGCTGAGGCAGAGGTACATTTAGAGCGCTCTTCTGTTTTACTGTCTGTCAGAAAGCCTTCATAAAAAAAAAAAACTACCAAACCAAATTTCCTGAGACTCGGTGGGGTTGTGGAGCATGGCTTAAGCATCTCGTTAAGTTTTGGTATGAATCCAGACCACTTTATTTAAATTTGCAAAATGTGGCATTTGCCTTGGCACGAGATAGGGCACTTGGAGAGAGCCTTCCAGTTAAAGTTCAACAGAGCAGAGAACGTGTCCATGTGTAGTCACACGTGTGTCAGTCAGTAGACGGAGAAATGGAAGAAAGTGGAAGAAATGAAAAACTGAAAGAAGATGAGAGAGCCACAGTGCAGTTTTTTTAGCCTTGGGTACCCCGAAACCGCTAATTAGGCCACAAACTCCCAAGACTGCACATGACCACATCCCAAGATGAGTGTTAAGCTAAGCGCAGCGGGCAGCCATTTTAAATCAAGCCTTAATCCAGTCTGTGTCTCCCGCTCCTCACTACCCCACGGCACCCACAAGCAAAGTGCTGCTCGGAACTGAGATGTGGTCAGCATTAGGAACGATAGACGTGGAGGGGAATTTAACGGAAATGAGGAGGGCGCTCACATAAAGAGGCAGAAAATTGATTCCCGAGGAGAAGTGGATGCTGCTGAAAATTGGCTACATTCATTTCAAAAATAAAAGTTGCTATAGGCAAAATAAGAGTTTGGAAAACAACTAATTCTCAGTGCCCCTTCACAGACTCCAGCTTTTCTACCTTTACTCCACCTTACAGACACATGCAATAAGAGATCGAAGTCCATCTTATTGTGAGCTCTAACTCGCTGAAATTAAACTACAAGCTAGGTGATGTCAGCAAAGTAGCTAATGGATAGTACTGAAGATACCGGTGTTCACATGGATGATGGATGCTGGAAATGCATTGTTAAGAAAGAAAAAAAAGGAAATAAATGGCTTTATTTATATTCTCAGGAAAGTGTAGACATTAGCACACTCTCTCCCCCTCCGACATATGAATGATTCCCCCCCCCTCAATTCAGACAAAAGGTCCTTTTATAAACCCTACTTAGTGCAGGAGTATCATTTTCACCTTTCAGCTTTAAACTACTGAAAATAAGCGAAAATCAGAGGGGATGTCTGGGTACCGCACAAAAGGTTTAGACTGCCGCGCATTTTGGAATGCAAAGAACAGCTTCTACTCCAATAATTTCATGATACATCTACATTATTTATTATCCCTTGCAGGTATATGAGCTCTGGCTTAAATCAGTCATGAGACTCTGCAAGACAAAGGATGACAGGCGTGAGTGATCTTTTTTCCCCCCTACCTGCTACCGTGAGAATATGAAGCTGGGTCATCCTAAATTAAAATAAATGTCTTTGTGTTTGCAAAAAGATAATGGTGCCAGTTATTTGAATTTCATGGGAGCACTTTGGAGGGACTATATTTAGTTTTCTTGAGTCAGCAACACAATAGTAGTCATAATTCATAAAGCTAAATTATAGACATTAACCCTAGTCACCAAAATCTCATACATACATTTTAATTTCAGGGAAGAAAAAAAAAACAAAAAACAGACAAAACAAGATATTGCACATCCCACAGGCGCAATTAGCTCAGAAAATACAGTAAAAAAAATAAAAAATAAATAAAGGCTTGAACTACTCTGAGCTACGGCCCTCTCTGTGCTCAGCTCACATCCTCAGCAGCTATTACTCTTGCAGTTGTTCTGCAAGCTAAGCAGGGACAACAATGGCTACATGTTTACACAGCAAGTGTCCTTATAATTTAGAATCTAGACAGAAATCAGTGTAACTCAGTAAAGTAGAGTAGCAGAGCATAAACAACCTAACAAGCCCAGGAAAGCCAGCGAACTGGAAGCAGTACTGAACCTCATCAGCTGCTTCCATTCAGTTACTCACTGGTCTGAAGGTCTAAGTAGAATTTTATGCCAGCATACCTCACTGCACTTGAACAAATGATCATAAATCAAATGTTGGTTTAGAATTCAAGGGAAGCATTACACATCTTCCAAAATTGTGCCATTATGCCACTATTATAGCCTTGCCCCCTATAGTTAACTCCTCACCTCAAGGGGGATGTGCACTCATTACAAAGTAAGTCATCATGATTATGAGTTTAAAAATTTGCTGAACCGCAATCTAGCTCATTCTAGCTCATCAGCATAACCATATTAGAGGAAACCTGTGGGCTGGCAATCTCACACTTCCTCAATATTGCAGTCCCAGCAGGCCGAGCATGTCCGCATCCATTAAGTTGGACCTGAGCCACCCACTAAGCCTAATATGGTGCCACGAGGCACACTAACACTATGTGACGTTTGAAATTTAATTAATTAGGTTTACACAACAAACATGTCAGTCCAACGCATCAATCTGCTCTAAACAAGGAAACTGGAAAACTTGGCTGTGCTTCTCGCAGTTGTTGTACTTTCGGCTCTCTGCTTTATGTATCCAGGTGGTGTGAGCCAAAGATACTGTTCTCTGGACATACCAATGTATAAACACAAGCAATTAAGTTCCACAGAAACTCACTCATACAGTGTTAGCTCGAGGTGCAGGAATCCCTAATTTATTTCAATTCTTAATATATTTACCTCATCTAGAAAAAGGAAACAGATTGTCAGAGGCAGTGGGAAGTAAAATGATTTGGAGCTCAATTCTGCTAAATTGGTTGCTGCCAGTGTGATACATCATGGAGAATTAAGATGCCTCTCCCCCAGCACAGAACTTCGGCAGCCATATTGGCACATCTGTCAAGGGCCCACCCTTGACAGAGACAAATAGACCAATTCTGGCACAGGAAGGCTGATCCAAACTGCTAGCAATAACCAAGATGAATAATGAGCCAGCTTGGTCCCCTCGCAAAATTCATTTTTAATAATTAGTGTTCTTGCACCTCTCATTTTCTCTGAAAATGAGTGCAGGTACATCTACAGGTTGATACACACATCAGCAAGAGTGGAGGAATATAGATGATGTTGTGTTAAGCTTCCATCATCACATAGAATGCCTGCGACTATAAATGCAGGGTGTAAGACAGATGAATCTCTCTCTGTACTCCTAGGAGGAGGAAATTAATCAAGTCGCTCTGTGGGTAGGCAGTAAAAGAATCTCACAGGATGAGCACAACAAAGTTCAGGAGGACCTCACATTTCACAAATAGAATGCTTTTAATGAACACAGCTGATACTGTTAAAAAAAAAAAGTGTGGGGATGGGGGCTCACACAGAAGTTGGCACTGCAGGTCAGAGGAGTGAACATAACAGAACAGCTGCTTTTCTGGACACTCGACATGTGCCATGTGGCAATTAGCTTTGTCGAGAAGCTACCAATATGCAAGTGTGGACAGAAAACAATGCAGGCATACCCTGTCAGGATTTTTCCCCATAAGTCCTGAAAATCTGATAAAAGCTGCTCCGACTAGCTGCTTCAGGATCTAATTTTTATTTAGTTTTTCCTTTTCTTTTTTTTTCCCCTCCCAAAACAATTCTTTGAATTATTACTCTGTGCACACTCTACCAACCAGCGCTGATCAAGCATACTCAGGCCCTTAGGGAGGATTCGCATGTATGTTCAGCTTCGATGCTTGACGGTAGGCGTGTCTGACGTTTGGTGGTGGTGGTGGTGGTGGTGGTGGTGGGGAAGCAATCTTTGCTGGCATTAGCTAACAGAGCTTTGATCAGCAGCTATGGTAAGCCAAGCAGCTAGCTGAAAAACAGCAGGTTGGCTACTAACATAAAAGATCAACTTCTCCTTCATGCTTCATGCTTCACGCTTCACGCACAGGCAACTACCTCGCACTCTCGGGATGCTTTCATGACGTGATCTGATTAGGTAGCAGCTACAGTGGGGTACTTCATTAAATGCAAGTTCAACATTACTGCAAGCAGCAAGAACAGGAGTTATGATGGCAACGCCATTCAGAAAGTTTTAAGTCTGAAATATGCATGTGTGAACCTTCCTTAGTTTAGTAAGAAAGGAGAATCGGTGTGGACACTTTAATAGAGTGGAACTTGTGAGAGGCCAGTGTGTGGATGTGCACATAAATTAGGTGACAGATCTGTTTAAACTGTAATGACTTACTATTGCATATTTTCACACAGTTAATACAAACATATTTGATAACTAGAAAACCCCCTTGTGAGATTGTTGGTAAGTCATCCTAATTGGAAACTCAAATGACACAATGGCTATCTAAAAATGTCATTTGACTTTACTTTAATTGTGAATTAAATGAAGTGCAATTTCCAGCTCACATTCAAAGTATCTCATTTTGGCAGGAATCTGATTAAATGCATTTTTTGTGTGTTAATTCAGAAAGTGAAATGATTTGTTTCACATTATGATTCATGATACAAGCCAAACCATTTCGATGTCTCAAACCAATCATGGGCAAAAATCACCATTTACAATAAAAACTTATTCCATCACTTGTAGCATGGTGAGGTCTGTCTTTCATTGGGGAGAGGAAGGGAGAGAGAGGAGTGGGGGTGACAGCTTGTTATAGTCATCCCAAAAGATTATATCCTGAAGAATATACCCCATACATTACCCTCCATGCTTATTCATTGAACATCCATACAGCCAGGGACCTTTACTTTAAACTCAAGTGCTTCTTATACACGGAAGTCTGCTGGGAGCAATCCTCCTCTCGATTCATTACCTCCAAGAGGCAGAGCTCCTTCTGTTGGGCACCATGACAACATGGCATTGCTCTTTTCCCTCCAGCCTTTGTAAGGGGGTGTCAAAATGCAGGAGAAAAACTGCACTGCCTTCAAACGCACCGAGCCAATTTAAGGTTACATGAATCATAGGGTTTAACATGTCATACCTAACTAAGCAAGCAGCGAGGAATAGACACATTTTGAAACCGACCCAATCACTGTGCTCCAAAATCAATCCTGCAGCGTGCGGTTTAAACAAATGTGTGTCTTAATAAAGATTTATTTATAGTAAGATCAATTATACAACAGCAGAATAATTTGCAATTGACAAGTTTATCTTAAAAGCTAGGGAGCTAATTTTTGCTTATTAGCTACGAGGGAATAATGCGATACATCTCAAGAGGTGAAGCCAAAAAAAAAGAAGAAGAAGAAGAAGAAGAAACTAAAAGCGTGAGCAGTGGCAGAGCCGAGGGTTAATTCAAAACCAAAATAAACAGCCCTGGCAATCAAGAACAGTGAGTTACCTAATCTTGTTCTGTATCCTCTAAAGTACTAATTAAGTTGGATCAACATAGCAGTTGATTGAAAATGACACTTCATTCACTTCATTATGTGAGACATGAGTGGAAAGATTGCTAATGATCATGGGCAACCTCAGTGAAGTGGAATAAAACAGTTAGGCTGAAGGGAAACATAATCCACACATATCAGACAATCCCAGTTGCTACAACTGCTTGTAAGGGTGGCTTTCATCCAAACACCCATAACTGCTGCACGAAAGACAGTAGGAGCTCAATTCATATGAAGCACCGAGCTATTAGTAAGTTATTAGTGTGAAAAATTACTGAAATGCCGAGCCTTTAGCTATATTATTAATTTGTGGAGGTAGAATACTAGATCATCTGAAGGAGTGGGGCTTCGGCATACACCCTATACAACATTTTTAATTTCACCAATTTTGCCTACCGCCCCCCCCCCCCAAAAAAATTTCTCACAGTGATAAATGCAAAGACATGTATTTTGTTTTTATTAACAATGACTGCTTCGACAGTCTGAAATGACATGCGAGATAATTCAGTGACTTGACAAAATCTCATAACGCCAAAAAAAAAAGAAGAAAAAAAAAGACAATTATCTTTGTGACGCCGATCTATATTTTTTCCAACATCCAGTGCTGGTATTCCTTCGCTGCGTTTTTCTTTTCTGTTTTTCCATTCTACACACTGTTACAGGGGATCAAGCATAATGCTTCTGCAAATGCACGTTAAGGTACTCCAACTGTTGTGCTGTAATTAAACTAGAACAATAAATCCACAAGAGACCAATCAAAAGCAAACTACTGCATATATTGGCCAAAAACATAAAACTTATGATGAAGGAAGCCAGAGAAACTAACAGAGATGATGTGAAAACCTGCAGAGATATAAAAAGGGGAAAAATGATGCATAGCTATGTTCCTGTGGGAGTCTTACAGTGAGTATGATATCATCCCTCTTATGAAAAATGCCTCCATGAACATCTCACACACACACACACACACACACGTGCGCGCGCACACACACACACACACACAGAGCATGCCTTAAATAACTTTTAATCAAATTTCAGGGTGCAGGTTTCGAGGCTACTTTTACTGAGGTTCATAATCAAAGCACACAGGAAGGTGATGTGTCATGTGCCTCATTCCTCCACGCACTGGACTAATATGTACAAAGTAAGAGATTAGCACCCTCTTATAGAAAATATAAAATGACAATCTCATTAAGTAATAAGCCACCTCAAACCACTATGTCACATTTAACCAAAAAAATTATTTTAAAGAAATGCAAAAACTGTGCAATCAAATGGCTCTCGCCTTTATGAGAACATAGGCAAGTGAAAAATCTGATCAGGACAAAATTAAGGAAATAAATTACCTTCCGCATTTGTTACTCAGTATGTTCCACACATCATTTGGCATTCTTGAAACAACTCACTCTAATCAGACTGGTAAGGAAGCCTCTGTGGCACAAGGCTCCTCTATACGTTATGTACAGTACTTGTGTGTGTAGCTCACAGTGCCGAAGTCTATCTATGCAGTTGCTTCTGGCTTCAGGCTAGCCCGACTATGCGTTTCTTTTACACTCACTTGCACAGAGCAAATGCCTTTAATAACCATTTAGCTGCTAAGGCACGCGCCTCTGTCCTCTATTCACAGCCTTAGCCGCTAATTACCTTCCCCAAGTAATGGCCATTTCTGTATTCCCTCAGTTCTTTCCCCTTTTTTTTTTTAGTACAATCAGCCAGCTGCCTTGAGTGGTAGGAACTGGTGGTCTGCACAGACCTGAAATGAATGTGCAAAAATCAACTCATGTCAGCCAGTTGCCTTTCTTGATAGTGTTTTTTTTCTCTTTCCTTATTTGTTCTATTTTTTTTGGGCACCTTCCAAACATAGAAAAACCCAGCCACCCAATTACCAGCCCCCCCTCTTGCCAAGCATACATATTACGCTGAACAAACATAGCACATCAACACAAAGATGAAAACTTTACCAAGATGGTTACAAAAAAATAAGTATGTGAACAGGGCTGCAGGCTGTTTATTAAAGATACATAACATTCTGTCCCCCCCCCCAAAAAAAAGATCCCTAAGATTTAATTGACCAAAGAAACATGCCAACCCAAGCCTGATGTTCTAATTAGAAAATGAGAAAGACTTTAGGCTGAATACTGTGATTGTGTCCCACAGGAGCGTGGACTCAGATTTGGTCAAAGGATGTTCCTTCAATGTTTTCATTGAAGGCTCGCTGATATCTGTGTTCAAAGTTCATTATAGCTCGGTGGAAGGGAAGAGAAAACAGTGTGATAGAAAGATTAAAACCTAAATGAAAAACACTAGTAACTGGCATTATATGTGAAAATTACAAATATGTAAATTTGTCCAAACCACAAAAGAAAAATTTTACAAAGCAAAAATATATATTTTTTAGTTTCTTTACATGTACAGAACTATAAAAACATAGTTTAAACACAAAGACAAGACAAAAGTGGAAATTTGTTACCTAGGGCAATTATTGCCAATTTATTTGTTTAGGGTTTTTTTGGTCTCTGTTTTCATTTATTTCCCCCTTTTGGTACAAAAGAAACTAAGAAATTGAAAAAAGCTTAACTGTTGTAAAGTATTGCAGTTGTGTATCCATGTCGATCTTTGAACATTTATTTAGCCAGTGCAAAATTAGGGAAGGAAGGAAGATAGATAAGATAGAATCAGTCGTTGCCATCAGGTACGTCACTTTACTTGCCAAAAGTCAGATCTCTACAGTATGTTTGGTTGAGAAGGGCATTCCTAACATTACAGAAATGCCAATGAAGAGCAAGATGCAGTTACAGTTTCCTGCAGTGTTTTACAAGAGTAGTGGACCATATAAACTAAATCAATTATTACAACCACCAACATCATTGGAAAAAGGAAACACACACACTTTGACCTTTAGGGGAAAAGAGCAGAGGCACCATTTCATGCAGCAAATGCCATATATTTGGAGTGTGGCCATTACTGAAGGTACAA
This sequence comes from Pterophyllum scalare, assembly GCA_024447675.2. Lineage (NCBI taxonomy): Eukaryota > Metazoa > Chordata > Actinopteri > Cichliformes > Cichlidae > Pterophyllum > Pterophyllum scalare. Next base: position 11,748 of record JAMQGT020008661.1, on the reverse strand, counting down.
ATTAAAGTCATGTCAGGTATTTGTGGTTTATCACTTCAGTTAATCCTTGCTACGGGTGATTTTTCATCAGGCTCTCTAAGCCTATTGCCATTTAACTTTGGCCACAAACGAAAAATACTAAGTGGGCTAGAGCTGTGCCACATCATATCATCCACAATAATACTGGTATCAGTTTTTACATGATATGAAAGTGTCATATCGTGATATTGTTGCTATAGCAATGACATGCATTTACGCTTCCCATTATGCACAACAATGAGACAAGCCCAGGCATGTCTGACAGCGAGACCTTCCGATAACAATTTAGTTCCTAGTCAAGACCCATCACCCCTCCCGTGATTAATGAAAATATAAAGTATATGTAGAAGTCTGGATAACATTACAGCCCCATTTCATATTAGAAACTCCTTCAGCAGACATCTTATTACCTTCTGCAAAACTATTTTGCCCTAATTTAGAGGCCGTGCCCTACAATTCTATCCAAATACTTTTAGTCACCCCTGGGTTAGTAAAGATAATACATATTCCAGCAAAAACATGTTTTCAATATTAACAAAACAATTTTAAGCATGCTGTAAGAGACTGATATTCTGTGATTATCTTTAACATCTCTACAAATACTTTTTGGTAACCACATCCTAGAATATAATGCACCCATGCTACTGTTGTGGAAAAAATAAGTTGAGCCCTGAAACCAAACTGATTTTATGATGATTTATTGAGAGTAAGAAAATAACCTCTGCAAAGGGGTCAATACAGCACAAACAGTCTCCACACCGGCATTGACCAAAGAGCAAAATAATCCCAGCTCCTTTATAGTCATTGTGTTGATAGTCTTGTTCTATCAGCTGTGGGGAGTTCAGTTTCCCACCACCAGGTAACTTCAGTCTGATAATGAGTGCATCCTGGCCTTGGACACAACCTAGAAAGAGGTTTGTTTTCTACTTCGCACACTTGGTCTTTGTACTAGAAAATTACAATTACATACCAAAGGAGTACACAGAGGTTATTAGAGTTGAAAAACAAATTTTCCATTACAGCTACATAATCTGCTGATACAAGTAAATTATGTACAACATCACTATAATCATAAAGCAACCATGTACAAAACATAATGCGACCATGTTCTTTACATTTGAACAATACTGCTGAGCAGTAGGTATGGCTTTAATATACAGGCTTTGAAGGAGGAGATACTAGCAGCTGGTAATGTGTGAGACCCAAAAGTAAACAAAGGACTCAGCCAAGCATCACTTGCTGCACTTGCTAGGTGCACTCCCTATGACAGGAATAGTGGATAGAAATTACTAATGTGGTTACATGATGGATAAAGAGGGCTTTACACAGTAAAGCTCACCCCAAGATACAACATCGCAGCTAGAAAAAAATTTCAGTTTTATTATGTGCCAATATTGTGCGGCTCCCGAAGAGCTACAAATTTACTTTAGTCATTGATAAACTAAAGCGTTAAGCAGTATTTCTACTTAAAATTTCCAGGGAAAACCACTACTTTAGGTTAGTTTTGTGCTTACATATGACTTATGCTGTGAAACTGGATGTAATGCTGTGTCACTACTGTTGCACTATAACACTGCTGCTGGCACCTTGTTTCAGTAGATTCACACTTCAAATTAGGAATTGCGTGATCAAGGACAGTAGCAGCTTGGAAAAGAAGGATGGAAAAATGCCCTTCATTTACTTACACTTATAATTGCTGCTGCCTGTGAGCTGCAATCATCAATAAAACATTGTTCAGTATTTTTTTTTTCTATGTTGTCAGAAATATTGTGATATAATTTGAGGTTATACTGCCCACCCATGAAGTGGACTAATGCCTAAAAATCATGCATTGACATAATGTTGCATCATTATCTAATTTAAGAGTCAAAACTGTTTATTCTGACCATCAGTTAAGAGAAAGAAAGCAGCAAAATGGGATTGGTGCTATATATCAAAGGTTTCTGTTTTTGTAGGTTTTACAGAAAACAATACTATATCTTAAGTGACCGGGACTCCTAAAACAGGCTCCACGCACCTTGTAAATGGTGAAAGAGCAATCATGCTTGGATAGTCAAAGCAGGCATTCTTTTCACTGCCTTTACTCGACAACTGGGAGAGACGAGGACCACAATCGGGAGTGACATGAATACCAAACAAACTTGACTCCAAAGTAAGCACAGTGTTTTTTGGGGTTTTTTTATTTGCACAATTTTCTTGCCTAAAACCACGAGAGTCTAGGTTCACAAGTGGATCGCTGGGGACAAAATATTCCATCAGTATATTCATTTTAAGAGCCACGATGCACTCCACCAGCAGAGGGGCCGAGTTAGTTATTTGCAAGGTGGTGTTTTTGGAACTTGGAACCTGTAAATACGATTTTACCGAGTGCTCCTCCCTTCCTGAGCTCTTCCAGTAAAGTGCCCTCCATCAAATCACATAACCCCTATTTCCCATCGGAGCTGCTTGATGGCCTACAGAGGGCTATGTTTGCACCAGGGTGTGGATGTGTACAGCTGAATGAGAAGCAATGCTCTGAAGGAACAAACTGGATATGCTTATCAATTCACCACCACAAAAACATCTTTTGGTCTGCATACAACTGTGCACACATTTTGCATCCAACCCCCATAAATAGGATATTTAAAGACTTTTACCATTACAAGCACTGCCAAATGTTGCATGCTATAAAATGAAAACAAATACCAAGTACTCAGCAGGTACTCAAGATGCATTAACTCATGGTCTTGTAAAGTGCTGCTGAGTCAAATAATGAGCCATGCAATTATAAATGTAGAGAGCTCATTGCTTTTATCTTCTTTTTTTCTTACGATAAATTTCAATACTCCAGATCTCCAGAAAATTGGAACAATTAAACACAGCTTTACCTCACATGATGACAAAATTTTCAGTATTTTTTAAATTTATTCTTAGCTCAATTTCTTTTATTTATAGGGTTATAATTCTGAAAAGTTTCCTTCGATACTACCACCCAAAAAAGATGTGATATGTAAATTTATGCCCAACTTTGAGATTATTTACAAGCATAAGAGTGCACATAATGAATCATTCATTAAAGTATACATCAGACAGTCCACTGTGGGCTGCTATATTCATCCATCTTCCAAATTTGTTAAGGTAAACAGCTCAGAAACTGCAGCGGGGAGTAAGCAAATGTTCTCAAAAAAACATTTATTTATATTAAAAGCAAAGTACCAATAACATGGTTAGGAATTAAACAATTACATTTCCATAGTACTGCTGATAAAGCATCAATCAGTCCTAATCTATCCTTTCACAAATTAGACAGTTAATTCATTATTTACTGTTACGAACCTGAAAACAGACTCACTCCGTAAGTCAGTGTTGTTCACTCCCCAATGCATTTGTTTAATTGCTCTTATTAAAAGCATACATCACAGGTATGCTATCATATGAATCATAAATGCTTTATTTAAACCATCTGGCTACGGCAGAAAGGAGAGGGGGAAAAAATATAGCTTGCTGGCCAAACAGCAGAAATAAAATGGAAAATGGCAGGCAAGACAGAAAAGGTAAGCAATTTCCCCTCCTACTTAGGCTCCGGCCAGAGCATAAATGAGAGTTCACCTGAATAGGACCAGTAGAGGTCATCAGCTGTCCTCCTCTCCCTCATTACGCCTGTGCCTCCATAATGGTTGCCTCCAGTGTGGTGACCCGATGCGACTGTGGGAGGGAGAGATACAGGTCAGAAACTCAACAGGGAAAAGAAAAGTTTCTCTCGCAACGTAAACATGTACTATGACAACTCACTATGACAAAGTTCCTGTCCCTGTAGCAATTCAATCTGGATTTTACTGGTTCATAAACTACCAAAATTATTATATATGGCCAGTAAAGCAGAGATAATTGCAATAAAAATCTGCAGGTTTCTACTTAAATAAGACTCTATGGATATTAATCACAGGCTTGTCAGTCGATGTACACCAATCACAGATGCATATCTTGCTGTTAGATGTGTTTTTTGTATGCAGCAATGTGTGAAGCAATATTGTTGTAAAGATAATAACCACATCACTTCCTTTTTTTTCAATATAAATGACAACTCTCTGTGTGATAGACAGACAGATCTAAATTAAAGAATACGGACAACTGATAAACTGTCACAGAACAAAGCCAGTTTCTCCAAGCATAGACTTTACTTGGCTGGCCACCCAGGAATATTACATGCCACATGGGCTGTCATTTTAGCATTTTTATACACCTGATGGAACTGGAACAATGTGCTCTCATTTGTGCACCAAGTCTGCACACTGTCCATCCCTGGCTCTTCTAGTCTTGTGGTCTAGTCTGCATTAATGAATGGTCAGCAGGTTGACCATTCATTAATGCAGCGGCCCTTGATATTATTCAGCTGCCTCCAAAAAGAGGTGCCATGTTTCAGACGGACTCCAACTCCACCGCTTTGGACCGGAGCCGGAGAACATAGTCCTGTTTCTCATCTGCTGTGAGCTGGAGGGTCACTGAACAGAACTGGTTTAACCCAAGCTCACTGAGCCTGCAAAGCAGAAGGAGGACTGCCGTGGCCAGCCACGCTACATAGTAATGCAGTTGGGAGTCCATACATGTGCTGAGAACCTCTTTAAAGAGGCGTGCACACACACACACACACACACACACACACACACACACACTCCAATTCTGTAGAAACACTGAAAATACAGTTTTGTTTGTGTTTTGGCCTGAAGCATCTAAAAATCAACATGCAGTCACTGTTCATAGAAACATCAGGTCAAACTGCCTTCAATTTGTGTCTCAGATTGCAGCTACTCTAATCATTTGAGTTTGGTAATGATCACCATCACCAAGTTTCTCCTACACTCCACTGCGGTGCCCCCTACACTCTTGCAGTTAACATTAATTGCACCCTTTACAGTAGCAGTTGGAAAAGAAAAGAAACAGACTTATTAAGCTGGACATTATGTTAACAGCATATGCATGGATCTAACAATATCACAACAGCTTTTGAGCTAAGCTCCTGTACAGAAACTCAAACTAGTAACATGTAGGCAGGAGTGCAGCCAAGCGGTCCTACGTCTTTCAGGGCACAAATGTCTTTTCACTTACAGAAAATTGCTAGCAAGAAACCAAATGTACTCAAAAAAAAACACAACAGCGTTAGGGGTACAAATTGTTCTTAAGCATAAATACTCCCTAAAGCATGAAGCCCCAGACTACAACAACCAAACTCATTGGGGGAAAGAGTGCTCCACAACAGATGCAGCTGGAGGGTTGGGGGTAGAAAAACAAAAAAATTCTAGTTGAAGCTATTGTCTCTTAGGTGCATACCTAAAAATAAGAATGTTTTGTGTTGCTTTAAGGATTCAAAACCCGCTGTAGGTTTCAAAAATGCAGGGACGTGGTAATTCTGGTTCAAGAAAGTGGGTGAGCAGATCGTTTCTGTGTAAGAACAGCAGGACGAAACTAGAGAACCCAGAGACGACAATCTGCTTGACTGAAAAGGGAAGGAGCCACTGTTACTTCTTTCGACATACTTTCTGAATCCATTTGGATCATCCATGTTGTATTAGTTTTTGCACAACTGGCTGCACACTGTGCTCAATATCGTCCTCCCACCATTTTACACTTCAGTTTGACATAACAGTAGTTAATATTACTTCTGAGATGCACTAAAAAAAAAAAACAGCCTTAAAATCCCTTCATCCTCACACAACACTTACTAAAGAGTCAAAAAGCATTTTGAGCAACATGACCATGACATAAGGTGCATAATTCAACTTTTGTGGACATTAATTAGATGTTACTGTGGTGAAATCAAAACAATGGTTTATGAAGGTTTTGGTATGACTTTATAAATGTTACAAATGGATCATTTTAGTCCATCCGTAGGCAGCTGCTAGGCAACATTATGAAATCATAATATGTGATATAGATAGGAACCGTGGCCTTGTGTGCCAAGTCTGACTGCTCAACTCCTGATCATGAGGAGGAGTTTGCAGAGAGGCTGACAGAGATTTTGTTTATTATAGTAAGTTTTTTTTCCCTTTTTCCTTTTAATTTAAACAGACATTTTTCCACCTCAAACAGTGCTTTGTTGAAGCACCTCTTCAACAATTTTAGCTCCAGCCTCTTTAAAGCCTCTCTCATAAAAAGCCTGGGGGGCACTGCCACTTTAGCTCCACCTCTGGGCCCTGACTAAGGGGTGTTTTTTGACCGTAAAGTCCATCTCCCAAGAGCAACTGCCGGTCCCTGCCGGCATGCCTTCACCACAGGATCTCTGCGGGTGCATGCAGGAGTGAAGAGAGGCCCAGGAGCAACAGACTCATTTGCCTCAGGGGGCCCGTAGAGCAGCTACAGGAAGGGAGATGAAGAGCGAAAGCCGACAGCCAAATGTCACGTGCCACTGAAAGCGGCCGGTTGAAAGACCCTGACCGATCAGGAGACAAGGGCAGGTGGAGGTTACTATTAATAATCCTTTCACAGGTTCAACTGCAGAAATCCTGTGACTTTTAATTCTTCTAAAATGGATCTTTTTGACCACGTTTTTGTTTTTTTGTTTGTTTTTTTAAAAAGTCATCTTCGTTGGAGCTGAACTAAACAGGTTGAGCTTTCCGGAGGAGGCAAAAGTGCACCGCTGTAAAGAACAGGAGGGCACTTGCTTTCTAACACAAGAAATAAAAAACATTTTATTATGCTTATTTTGTTATTATAATAGCTACAAGCTATAATAATAAATGAAACAAAAATCCAACAAATCGTCGAAGTGCAAAAGAAGAACCCGGTGAATTTGGGTGCAGATCTGGATGACACAATTGGCCTTGTTGGCAGCTGTGCTTTTCCAGATGTTCCATGTGTACCATCAGGGAATACAAAAAAGAAGAGACAGTTATTATATAGTATGACATGAAAACATAGCAACGCACACCAAGTATTTGTTTAGTGGTTTAAAATCGGTCTGAAATGTCACCCCAATTTCTGACTGTCTACCACCATTACAATTCAGACAAAGCGCTGGCCTGTGGACATACTATGCGATCACAGCCAACTGTAACATAAGCCTTGACCCACGCAACATGCCAACAGTTAGGATTTTTCTTTTGTTATGGGGATATTACCATCAAAAATAAAAATAATCCACTATGTCTTCAGTTCCTCAGATGCTTAGAGTGCACTAAGACTGAACCGTATTTGCTCTTAAAGCCAACAAAGAGCATTTGGTGTGCTTTGCTTGTGGCAGAGACATTTTAGAGTTAACAGAAGCGGCTCTGGCAAGTAAATAAAAGGGCAGCCTATGAGGCAGCTGCTCATCCTTTGTTTGAGGGTGTGCCAAACTGGCCGGAAGGTGGGCATTATGCATGTGTAACCTAGTGACGTAGATAAGTCTCCAAAAGAAAGCCTAAATTTAAAAAAAAAAAAAAAAAAAAAAGAAGAACTTCAAGGTGTTTAGCAGCACTGTTTTTAGGCGAAAGAAAAAAAAACAAAAAAACCAACAACTTTGGGCTTTGTAATTCTGCAGACTTTTTGCATGAACAAATAAAGATGTGTTACACTAAACGGACCCAGAACTCGAAAAGTATAATATGGGTACATTAAGAACAATATTTGCATAAACTGCATAGCATTATTTACCAAAACAGATCTTACTGGTTTTAATGAACTTTCCCACAAAAAAAAAGAAAAAAAGAAAGCTTTATTGTCTCAATTTGCAACACAAATGCAACAGGATTTCCCAGCTCTTACTGTATTAAAATATGCAACACTGCATCAGGATGTCGTAACAATAACTACTTAATATCACACTTGTTAGTGGTCTCATGTGGTTAAGGGAAACTTTGAAACAATAGCAGATCTCCCTGGAGCCCTGAAGCCCAACTACATTTAGACAGCGAGTTGTAGCTGGCTTGATCAGAATCGCCGCTCATCAAATACACACACACATATCCGCGCGCGCGTGCGCACAGCTACCCCTCCCAGCCACTTAAGACAAGCTGAGCTCTTACTAATAGTTGCATCATTACCGGGGATTAATTAAACTAAGCACAACTTCAAGCCAAATCTTTTCTTGCACTTTGAGGCAGTGCATTACTCTGCTCCAAAATTGGTTTCCACTAAGGCGTGAGCTACATACACACCATTTTCCAAATCAAATTCATTGCTTAGAGGGAGGTCACAGAGGCTACATAAGGAAAGGCACAAACAGCTTCTTTGTCTTTGTCAGATGTACCGATTTACCACGGGGAGTCACGGGTTAATAACAAGTGTGAAACAGAGAGGCCAGGGAGTCTGTGAGACTTGGAGCATGTTTGAAGGCAGGTTGTGAAACAGGAGGGCTAGCACCGTCTTTGATCAGAGAGCATAGGAGACAGCACCATGTCAACAGTTTACACACATCCATGTCAGCTGTCCCCTGTGGGCAAAGGATTAAAGCCACAGCATCTCTGATAGAGCAGAGCAGACAACACAGTCGGTGCTGGGCCTGAAGGAGACTGACGAGAACCATGCCACAATTAAACAACATACTTAAATCTAAAATGCGGAAAAGCACATGCGGAATATACAGGTAGTCAAATAGGAGATTATACCTTCTTTTTTTTTTCCTTTTTTTGGCCTGGATTTTATTTTCTTTGAATCTCACAAAATAAAGGCTTCTAAACAACTACATAACAACAGAACACTGTGTAGCCTACAGAAACAATTTTTCCCCTTTTTCAACGCCCCAAGGGCAGTTAAATCATCTGCTCCACCATTAAGCCCTACTATTTGTTCCATAATATCACACTCAACAACAAGCCAAGAACCCCTGAGAGCTCTTGAAAAACAGGAACCTAACAACCACCACAGGAGCGTTTAACTTGCATTAGTCACTGGGGGCAGAGATAAAATTTCAATCTCATCACCAGCGTTAGTATCAGGTATGTGAAGGATAGTCAGGCTAGCTCATCTATGTCACCAAGAGGATTATTTGGGGTTGGATTAAGCTATCAAATGCATCCTGAGTTGCAGTGTCTGTGTAATTTGGATAAACCGTGACAGAGTGCTGGTGCGTTTAATGAGGTGAATTCTATCATCTACGAGTAAAATGCACCACTCTCTCAGTGTATTACTGTAAATTGCTTAATATAGTCAGTTAATAAAGTGAAATTCTTTGTACTGGTAGTATTTGTCTTTCACCTTTTATCAACACAGAATATGGAGGGCCAAAAGTGCCAAAATGAAATAACTACATCATAGTATAAAGGGTCACAACATAATTAAAACATCTTCATTTTATTTAAAAAAATATTTAATTATTTCAGTATTTCATGAATTATTGTTTGGTTCCTGTGCTGCAGTACATCAGGAAATGATTGAAACCGTTACTCCAACATCTGATTGGTGACCCTGCATTGCAAGTCAAGACAGATCGCTCCCAGATAATGCACTGATGGTGTCACAGACATCTGGAAGTCAAGTGGACTTGGGGAAGCCAGGTATGCCAGAATGCATTTCTCTCGAAATTGCAAGCTGCAGTTGTGCAGGAAACTAAGGAGGAAACTGAGTTTTAAAATACTACTATTTCTGTGTCACCAAATACACTTAAGAATTTTTTTTAGGCAATAATGTCGAGGGGTCATCTTCAAATACCTGATCAATTTGTTGAGCTAGAGCCTTTATGCAAAAGTGCTTTGGCAGTCTTCGGAGGTGTGAGGTTCAATTTGCCTAACAGCCAGCTCGCCTTACTGGCTATCAGCTGATTGAGCAGTCAGAGCTAATGGCTGGATACTTTTATTTAACTGTAATGTCTCACTGGAGTGCACTGGAGCTGTCAGTATATTTTGAAGTGAGGCATTTGCTCATCTTTATTTCCTGCTGTTCAAATGCATTATACTTGTTTATAACAGCATATTTTCAATTAAAATCAACAGTAAGAAATATTTTAATACAGAAAGGACAGCGAATATTTTCACCAGGAGCAGAAACATCTGGACCAGCATGCTGATGCCATTTGTGGCTATCCTGGAGAGTGATGACAAGCTCCAGAAATAATCAAATTATTTGTTTTTATTATTTATTCGGCTGTATTCTAAACACCAGCTGTTTGTAAGTTTGGGAAGTCTACGAGAACTTTTAAAAAAAGAAAAGAAAAGAACCATCTGATCTGTGTTTTTTTGTCGATGAGCAGCAAGAGTTATGTATATATGTATAATGTTTTTAATAGAGATCTGCTGAACAGACTGTTGATTAATTAGCAATATTTAATTGAATTGAAATTAATATACTGGCGTATATTTCTTTACCACCCCAGTCCTTTTAAAGCATTTTCACATGAATAGGCCTTGTATAGCTGAGCATCTTGACAGTGTTTAGCTTAATAGAACATAGGTAATTAGGTCTATTTTGTGCCATTTGAAGAGTTCAAATGCAAAGCCCTCTAAATCCACCTGGCCACTTTTCCTTTAAAAAAAGCATTCATTAGCAGGCTCCTATGTTAAAGTTCAGTGATTTAATTTTGCAGGCAGTGATGAGGTTATTTAGAGAACAAATCTTTTCCAATAATGTAAATATGGTCATTTTCATACTTTTTAAACAAATTAGAGAAAAACAGATGGGAGCACCGCTGGGCCGGCGAGTACGCTTGGCAGCCAGTGAGAATACTTCTGAAGGTTCACCTGCAGAAACCTAGTCAAGTTTGATGCATCGAACATTTTCTCTGCACACAAAATGATGCTGGCCTCACTTACAGCTGTGTCTAAAAACTGATCACCTCCAACAAAAGCTGCTTTCCCTGTGCGCTGCAATGCTGAAAATATATAAAGTCACATGATTTGATCTTGCATTCTGGTTGGTTCTAGGGACCTAGAAACGATGAGGAAGTGGCATTTAAAGGCTTTTGACAACACACTGATAATTCTGAGCTAGGTGGAGACTAGAAAAGAAATTATTTGGTTGCCGTATAGTACGTGTGGAATGCATTCCGTCAATATTATCTCATTTTTGACTAAGGTGGCATTTAGGCTTTTGCATCTGAACTCTTTATTTTCACTGTAAATGTTAGTCATAAAGGTAAAAGGGCAGTAGAGTTCACAGTGAAGCCGAGCTGATGTCATCAAGTATGCTGCTGTCTCACTTTGAGCAGTCCCCTCCTGTCCTCAGAAGTCTGGACTCCTTGTACACTTGCCAAACAGGAACTACCAAGTATCCATGTACAAACTCCGTCTACTTGGTATTGAGAAAGGCCCACGAATCGACTCCTGACCAAAGCAATGGTTTTGATTAGATTGGCGGTAGCCCTGCCCCCCTGACATTGATAGGCGAGGCCGACAGATGAAATAAATTCATGATGCACTGCAGCACAGGAACCATGAAATAATTAATAGTGAAATAAATAAATAGGTTTAAATAAAATGTATTGCTATTCTAATTCATTAATGACAATTGATTATTTAGAGATGTCATTATTTCATTTTGGCACTCTTAGTCCTCCCGTAAGAGAAAACTGTCAGATGTGATTTAAAAACAAAATCCACACAAACATAAGTCATGCAGTTTCATTCAGTGCACAAGAAAAGGAGGATAATGTTTCATAAGCTAAAAATGGAGCTCCAGAGAATAGAATAACCAGGCCCATTTTTCATGATGTGTTTTGGTTTCATCTAATGTAAAAATAAAGATCAGTTATACTTGTACATGAGAAGCCATCTGGTAGTCTATCATTTGTTCCAGTCCTCAGTAGCAATACGAACTGAACCAAGTAGGTTAGACATAACACCA